>VZTY01012910.1:333327-351653 GCA_013400935.1 Turnix velox | reverse complement strand
CCCTATCCCTGCTGACCACAACACCACATCCTTATGGGGAAGAACAACTTCTTCATGTCTCATCTAACCCTGCCCTGCTCTAGTTTCAAACCACTGCCACTCCATGCCCTGGCAAATAGCCCCTCTCTGAAGTTTAGACTTTCAACTTTGTATAACTTAGCTGAGGTTTACTTTCAATATAATTCTCTCATCTTTTCTTGAGAGGATGAGAGCAAGTCATGGTCATAGTATTTCCCATTCCCAGTAGTCAGCCTGTATCAGACCTCCCAGAGAGGAGATGGAGCAGATGAATATTCCACCTGCCCACCAGACCCTACTGCTGGGCAGGGAGCTGGGTGCCTGGGCTCTCTGCTGCTGTCACACTCCATTTGCTGCTCTGTCCCAAATCTCATGGGCAGGCTGTAATCCTGTCAGAGCTGCAGGACTCTGAGTTAATTATGCTGCTCTAATGAGCCTAATATGCTCTTCCCATGCTCAACACTAGACCCTTATCTGAATATTTTTTCTCACCTTCTGATGGGGAATTAATTCCAATATTGAGCAGCTGCCAGAGAGGTCTCACTGTTCCTCCCTGCCATGGTGCCTGTATGCTCACTGGCAAAATAAGCCCCATTTTTGGGGTATATTTAGTTAATTTACATAAACATCTGTTCATTTCCCATGATACTTCCTTCATACCCTCAAAACTGAGGAAGAAATCAAGGCAGCTATTCATCATTTTGAGGTTTCTACTCTCTTTCGGGTCCTATTTATGAGCTAAGTGCTCATGCTCTTCTCATTTTGTGGCTGAGAAGTAGATTCAGATTTTTCAAAACGAGCAAAAAAAAAAAATCAGCCTTTTCTGCAGGTAAACAGAAAATCAAACACATTTTGAACCCACACCCCCAAACTGAGGGAAGCAGTTTGACAGATTGTCTGCATGACTCAATCTAAGGCAGTTTTTAAGAATTTCTTAAAATATATTTTAATATTCAATGCAAGGGGATAGAAGTAATGATAACAAAATCACATCTGTTTTATTTATTGAATCAGGTCCATTGAATCTGCATGTCAGCATCCATAGCTGTGAGACTTTTCATGTGTTTTATGCAGATGTTGGGTGTTTAAGGGAAGATTATGAATGGAAGTTTAGAAGTGAAGTTAAATCTTGTCAGCAAACCATCTGTCTAGTCTGCAGAGGCTCAGTTTCTGGGAAAAGGCTGGTGGTTTGTGTCTCTACTTGTTGCCAAACCCACTGGATTGATGAAGGTGACTCTCCATGAGTGTGCCCTGCCCCAGGATGGAGCTCAGCTTCTCCCCTTGGAAAACTTCCTTTGCCCCATCTGTGCCTGGTGCTCCTCCAGTCCTGGGACAGATGTGAAAATAAATCAATCTGAATTATGAGAAGAGGCTGATGGAGGTGGGATTGTTCAGCCTGGAGAAGGCTCAGGGGGACCTCAGAGGAGCTTCTCAATACCTGGAGGAAGGGGGCTACAGAAAGGCTGGGGCAGGAGTTTTTAACAGAGTCCAGGATGGCAGGACTAGGAGTAATGGATGCAAATTGGAAGAGGGGAGATTTAGGCTGGAGAGAAGGAAGAATATCTTTGCTGTGAGTGTGAGGAGACACTGGAGGAGGTTGCCCAGAGAGGTTGTGGATGCTCCCTCAATCCCTGGAGGTGTTTAAGGTGAGGCTGGATGAGGCACTGAGCAACCTGGTGTAGTGGGAGGTGTCCCTGCCCATGGCAGAGGAGTTGGAATGAGATGATCTTTTAGGTCCCTTCCAACCCAAGCCATTCTATGAATTTAGGCTGCACAACATGGGGCCCTGACATTTAACTGCAGCAGAGAAGGTTGTCAAAGGCAGATATTGAAATCAGAGGGAACAACAGACTTTAATATTAAAAAGTGCAGATTGTCACCTTGCTCTGGGTAGATATTTTCTGGTTTAGCCCTTATTGTCTATCAGTAGCAGGCAAAGCCCTTGGGCAGTGGATGCTGGTGGCATCCATCCTGCACCCCTTTTAAATCAAACCCCTGGCAGTGGAAATGAAATGTTTCTCCTGCTTTTTCTCTGAAACATGGAAATTACTGAATCTGGAGATCCTTTTTTTATTAAGCTGTGGTCTTTTCAATATGCTGTGCTTGCTATTGATTTTATTTGCTGCTCTGTGTCAAAGAGTTGCGCTTTCAAATTTCAAACCTGTCAAAACATGAATTCATCATGGAAAAAGCAATCTGGGGCGACTGAACACAAGGGGGGAATAATTGAAAAGATTCATAAAAAAAAAAAAAGCCCCAAACAAACCAGAAAAAGCCAGGTTGTGGATGACTCTTATATATTTTGCTGGAAGGCTGATGGCCTTTGTTAATGGAATAAAGGAAATATCTTTAGCAGTAATAGAGCCAGGGGGGCTTTTTCTAAATCTTGGGTGTTCTTGTATGGTCTCTGATGCTGTGTGTAGTCTTTTAAGTGCTTCTTTTAACCCATAACTTTCAGTTGGGAGGTGTTTTTATACTGAAAGCGCTGGAAGAGGCTGCCCAGGATAGTAGCTGAGGCCCCATCCCTGGAGGTATTTAGGACCTGGGCAGACACAGAGCTCAGAGAGATGGTTTATGGCTGGTTCCTTCAGAGCTGGGCTGATGGTTGGACTCCATGAGCTGAAAGTTCACCTCCCAACCAAGGTGATTCTGTGTTCTCTGACTCCACAGTGCTGCTCTGGGTAGTGAAGTCAGTTCAGGAGACAGATCTCAAGCCAGGAACACTTTGCTTTCCCACTGCTGCCCCATTTAGGCATGAAGAACATCTAATCTTGAGGTGAGCAGTTCAAATGTTGGAGTTTGGAAGCTGTGTGTTTATGGAGGCATCTTTGCCTGCTGGTTGGTGGGATGGGGTGGGGAGCTGTGTTTGGCAGCTGGACTTTTCAAAACAAGCACCAGCAACTGCTCAAAACATCCAAGCTGGGATGTCCCACAGCATCGGGGCATCGCTCAAGAGTGCTCTGGGAATAAAATCACTGCCCTGTGGCATTATTGAAACTAAATGGATTTTTTTCTGTGCAACTCCAAGGCAGGAGAGAAAAATCAGTGCATCTCTCTGGGCATGTGATGTGATGTGACCCCAGGGTTGTATAAAATGCCTCAATAGCAAAGTTCTTCTAATCTTTTTTTGTGATAAAAAGGGGGATGTGTAGGAGATGGGAGGAAAATCTGGGATATTGGAAATGCCATCGTATCTCACAGTTACATAAGCTCAGGTTCTCTCCCTCTCCAAAATCAATTGTCCTGGCAGTGGTGCTGGGTGCTGGCACGTGGAAGTGCTTTGTCACAAGCCATCAGGACACGCTTGGTGAGCTCTCAGCCTGGTCAGGACCTCATGGGGCTCTCCCTCTGGACAGTGTTTTACCCCAAACCATCCTGCTTCCTCCCACAGCAGCACAAAGGGCATGTGCATGGTGTAGCAGAATAATACAGAAACATATTAAAAGCAAATAAACATAGAATCATAGAATGGTTTGGTTTGGAAGGGACCTTAAAGGTCACCTGGTTCCAACCCCCCTGCCATGGGCAGGGACACCTCCCACTAGACCAGGTTGCTCAATGCCTCATCCAGCCTGGCCTTAAATACTTCAAGGGATTGAGGGGGCATCCACAACCTCTTCCAGTGTCTCACCACCCTAAAAATACTAAAATAAATCTATAAATGCAAGTAGATGGATGTGACAGAAGGTAAATAATGCCTGAGAACTCAGTGCCTCTGTAACAGGAATATGGGGTGTTTTGCAATTAGAGGGAAAATTATTAAAAAAAAAAAAGTTAATAAGAGCTGAGTGGTTCCTAACTTAATTAGAGATGGGAACAGGGGAGTCTGAGTGACATCTGTTACTTCTGCTGTGCTCTATTTTTTTCCCATCAGCATCTCTCAAGGAGAAACATATTTCTTATGTGATTGTTTCCAGAGAAATCAGGTTTCAATTGCTAAGCAATTAATAACAGAAATGGCTGTTATGTGAAATGAAGCAAATACTGAAGCATTTTCAAATTGTGCTGTTTCTCTGTTCAACTCATCTACACACCAATCTTGTTTCCAGCTGGGTGTTAGTGTGTGTGAAATATAAACCCCCAAGATAGATTGAATATTAATGGCTGCTGCTGCTTCTTCTTCTTCTCTTCCATGTGTATAAAATGCCTGGAACAGGTTGGTTGGATGAGAGAAGAGATGCTTGTGTGAGTTCAGGCACCTTCCCCCTCATCTGGGGCACCAGCTTCATCCTTAGCAGGACTCCTTGGATTATCCAGGGATTGTTCTTCTCCTGGGCAATGACATGTTGATGGCAGACTTGGCCAGAGAGGAGGCAAATGCTTGGCCACCTTGGCTATCACAAGCTTAGTAGACACTCATCTACTCCTGGAGCCTCCATGCAGATTCCCTTGGGGACCAACATTGCTTCTTACTGGCTGGAACAGGGGACACCTATGGGAGGCATCCAACCACACCAAAAGGAAGGAAGAGGCAGACCTCCATGCTGCCTGCAGTTGGTGGGTTTTCTCCACTGCCTCTAAGCACCATCAGGCAGCACAGGCTGGCCCCCAGCCTGCCCTGTAAAGGGAAATTAAATAAAAAATCTTGAAAATATTGCCTGTTACAGAGGCATGAATTGTGCAGGGGAGGGTACAGTGCAGAGCCATGAAGATGATGAAGGGACAGGAACATCTCCCTTATGAGGAAAGGCTGAGGGAGCTGGGTGTCCAGCTTGGAGAAGAGACTGAGGGGTGCTGTCATTAATGTTTATAAATATGGAAAGGGAGTGAGTCAGGAGGATGGAGCTAGGCTTTTCTCAGTGACATCCAACAATATGACTTGGGGCAATGGGTACAAGCTGGAATACAGGAGGTTCCACAGAAATAGGAGAGAAAACTTTGTCAGGGTGAGAGAACGGCATCAGAGGCTGTCCAGAGGGGGTGTGGGGTCTCCTTCTCTGGAGACATTCAAACTCCACCTGGACACTTCCCTGTGTGACTTGATCTGGGTGTTCCTGCTCTGGCAGAGGATTGGACTAGAGGATCGCTTGAGGTCCCTTCCAACCCCTGATATTCTGCAGTTCTCTGATTCTGTATAAGGTCAGTAAATGCTGTTGTGTGGCTGAATTCGCTCTTTGGAGAATATTTATGTAAAAAAAAAAAACACCACTGTACATTCCAGACTGTACCTTGCTGCCATCTCTGCCTTGCTGCCCACTTTATTCCTCCTCCTTCCTGTGTTTTATTTAATTTTCAGTGCCAGCTCTGGCGGGTGACACTGATTTCCCATAAATCAGTGGCAGGCGAGAGCGGGGAGCCGAGCGCCATTGATCGCCTTAGGGCAGAGCCCCGCGGTCCGCCCATCCTCCGCTCCCTCCCGCAGCCTCCAACATCCTACTCCTGCCCTGAGGAAAGAAAAGGGCTGTTTATAACCTGTCAGGGATGCCGGGGAGGACTGAGTGTTTGCAATGATAAGGGCAAGTATTAATTTTTTGGTTATTTTGCTCTTTCTGCTTCTGGTTTCTTCTGATGGGGACCTTGTACATCCCTGCATCACCCCCTCCCCGGATCCAGCCCGTGCTTGTCCTCCTGGAGGTTAGCAGAGGAAACCCAAAAGCTGCAACTGAACGTGGAAAATGCTTTCCATTTTGTTACATAGAATTATAGAATAGTTTGGGTTTGAAGGGATCTTAAAGATCATCTAGTTACAACCCCCCTTCCATGGGCAGGGTGTCCCTCTCCCACTAGACCATGTTGTTCAATGCCTCATCCAGCCTGGCCTTAAACACCTCCAGGGATTGAGGAGGCATCCACAACTTCTCTGGGCAAAAATCCCAGTGTCTCACCACCCTCACAGGAAAGAACTTCTTTCTTCTCTCCAGCCTGAATCTCCCCTCTTCCAATTTACATCCATTATTCCTAGTCCTTCCATCATGTATCCTATTAAAAAGTCCTACCCTTTCCTTTCTTTCTTCTGAATGGAGGGGTGGGGAGAAAGGGCAGCAGTTATCTTGTGGCTGGGTTGCTAGAGCAGGGTTGGTTGGTGGCCACCTCTCCCTGCCACCATGGCTCCAGGGTTATCTCACCCCATTGGATGGGATTTTTGCCCAAAGAGGCTGTGGATGCCCCCTCAATCCCTGGAGGTGTTTAAGGCCAGGCAGGATGAGACATTAAGCAACATGGTTTAGTGGGAGGTGTTCCCCATGGTAGGGGGGTTGGAACTAGATGAGCTTTAAGGTCCCTTCCAACCCAAACTATTCTATGATTCCAAATAGCTGGATGGCACAGCAGTATCCCAGAGTTGCTGGCAAATTGCAGTGTGTCCTCCAGACTGCAGAGCCTGGAGAGCACATCGCTCCTTAAACTTCAATCTGCAGCAGGAGAGGGCAAAAAAAAAACATTAAGGGTTGTAAAATGCAGCTTGTTACCATTCCCCCCTGACAGATATTTAGACTTCTGCTTTAAACATCCAGAGGGGGATATAAACCAATGAAACATCACAGGAAGGCTGTTAACACTTCAGAGCAAATGATAAATATTTAAACTGGAGCTGCCCTGTGTGTTGAGGCTGGCTGATGGGGCAGGGCTGAGGAAAGGCAGGAGCTCTGGCAGCAGTTTGTCTCGGGGGGGCTGTAGGGGCTCTCAAACACCATTCCCCCACCTCACCCTGCCCAAAAGGCTCTGGGATTGAGTGGGAATAACCAGTGTCCCCCCTCAGCCAAACAGACCCCTCTCCAGGCATATTCTCAGGGAAAGGTGACAGTGTACAATTGGCGTTGCTAAATTTTGGTGTCTCAAGATTCTTTTTTTTCCCAGTGAAATAATTCAGCAGGGATTACCATGGGAGGGAATGCTGCTAAGTTGTTATTTAATAAAAGCCAGGGGAATGTGCTGGCTCAGCCATTGCTTTGGTTTGTCCCAGCAGCCTGCACTTGTCTGACCACTTCCTTTTGCATCCCACCCCAAAATCCTGTAATCAAGTTGAATATTTGAATATTAAACTCCTTGTTTATGTCAAATGTGCTTTTGCTGGGCCTTAGTTTGAGCTTCTGAAAACTAAAGGATTGTGTGCATCTAAGCATATGAAGACAAGAGCAACACTTTATCCCTTTAACTTGCTTTCTGCCAGCATGAATCAGTTCCCACAGAGCAGGGCATGGGCACAGTGGAGTTTAGGACCTGAGAAAGAAGTAATAAATATCCTTGTTGTGGGGACTTGGGTGTTTGGGAGGGATGAAACCCTCAGGGGGGCTGGTGTGGGTTGGAGCTGGTTTTGGGACAAGCAGCTATCAGCAGTAAGAGGGGAAAATATGTGAAGTTGTATTTTTTTCCTGTATTTCACTTTGAACTATTTGTTTTGATCACAATACAGGCAGATAAAGCTTCTCAAATTAAAGCCCAGCTGGCAAATTATGTGATCTGAAGTAGAATTTGTCCCATTTGGAATGTGTGTGTTAACACCAGGGCTCGCTGCTGTGTTTGCAGGGTGATTAATATTTACAGAGCTGTGTTTACAACTCATCAAAATGAATATCCATTTACTATTTTAACTCAGTCTGTGGAAACACTTCCAGCGACAAAGGCAGAGTCTGTAGTGATGTGTGACTTCTGGGCAGCTGCAATTCCTCTGTGTGCTCATAAACTCAGACTGTGGTCCCCCCCAAATCCCAGTTTCACAGACTCCCAGGATGGCAGGGTCAAAAGGGACCTCTGGAGATCATTGAATCCAGCCCCATCTTGCCTTCTTTCATCCTTCCAGGCAATCTCAAAAATTGAACAATGACTTGAAAACATGAGCTTTTTCTAGTTGTCTCCACATCCAGCTTTCAGAGAAAATTGTGCTGAAGGGCTGCTAGATAATATAATCACAAAAAAGAGAAAATTACACCCCTAGAGAATGGTCTGTCTTGAGCTTTGGGGGGCTCCTTGCTTCCTTCTCACTGTTTGCTCTGCACCAGCTGCAGGAGGTACAAGCTGTGAGAGTAGAAGTGAGAAAGATGCTCAGTTTGTGCCTGTCTCTCATCTCTCATCCTCTTCCCATTAAAGGCAGAGCCTCTAATGGCCTGGGGCTGAGATGTTTGCTGTGGTCTGTCCATGGATGCTCTGCGGGAGGGTCCTCAGATGCTCCCAGCATCTCCCCCACACCCGGCTGCCTTCTCTGTTAATTTGCAAATGACTAATGACTCTCCCTGCTGCCTCTGCCTCTTGGAATTGGGATTAATCAATTCCAGGCCAAACCCAAAACAATTCAAAATCAATAGCTGTGCAGCTATGGAGGTGGGGGGGGGAATTTCATTAAGGTTAATAATTGCAGGAGTTAAGGAACTAATCGGTCCCAGTGATCTCCAGGAGAAGCCACCCCCTGGGCTCAGTGATCCATCCAGACTGCCCACAGCCACTCTGGCAAACACTTAAAGTAACTCACTGGGTATTATTTTGTAGCTAATGGTCATGATAATGTCTGAAAATAAGACTAGTAGCTCATATTTTACTTGGGTATTTTATGATAATCTTTCTGGGGGATAAATAAAAGCAGCATGGGGTGGAGGGCTGTGCTGAGGAGGCAGAGCTGTCTGTCCTGGGAATGATATTTTTTTTTGTGCCTGAAGAGAATTTTACCATAAAACCTTATTTCAGACACTTCTTATTTTGTAAATTCTCTTCAGTATCTTTGGTCAGGGTTTTGGGAGCTCTGCCACCCCTCCAATAAACCCAACCTGCCTAGGAGCTTGGGGGCTGCTGAAAGTCTAGGCAAAGCATCCTAAGCACCCCAAAATGAAGAGGAGTTTAGGGTGTTCTACTGCTAATGACAGTTTGTTGGGAGCAGGAATTATTTTATCCCTTAATTCAATCTGGCAGCTGTAAAACCATCCTCTGCCCAGTCCTGTCCAGCTGTTGTGCCAGCTGTGGAGTGAATGCAATTCACAAGGGTGATCATTTACAGGTAGCTGATGGTCCTTAAAGGACAAAATATGGGCCACACAACTTATAAATAAGGAATAATCATCATTAATTGACTCAAATCAAGTGTTTGTACCTGCCAATGTGTGTCTGGACTGTGGCAAAGATTGTCTCTGGATCTTCTCTCCAGGAACACGGAATTCCTGGCCACTGGGGCAAGAACAGGTTTCATGGCCATCAGCTGAAGTGATCAATCTGTTCTTTGTTGGCATGAGAAGCTCTGAGTGTGAGCTGCTGATGCAGTATCTTAGTCTGGGACATCAGGCTGGCATTTTAGAATTGGAAAAAAAAAACAAATGCAAGCTTATGTGTCCCAGATGGACTTTGTCTGTCCCCTTTCACTGCAGGTGTTCATCTAATTCATGGGGGGTCATTGACAGTGTAAGGAAAACTCAGCTTTCAACATCAACCTTGTTACTCTCTCCTAGGTGGGGTCTGTGCAACTCTTCCTGGTTCTGCCCTTGACCATCTTGGCTTTTGCTCTTCAGAATCCATGAAGGTGTGCATTGAGGGAGCCCATTGGGTCGTCATAGCCCTGGCAGGTGGGTATCACTTCTGTAGTCTTCTGCTTCTGGCTTTGTGGCTTGAACTTGATAAGAAGGAATGATTGCGGTCAAGCTCCTCTCCATAGATCAGCTGATTTGGCTGTGTTGGGAACCAAACTCCTCCTCTCCATAGGTCAGTGGATGGACTGGAAGGTTTGGCCACGTTGGACAGACACAAGGAGAGGGAAGTCTTCTGCATGGTTACCATTGCCAAGGAAACCGCTCTGCTGGTATCCACGGCCAGTGTCTCGCTCCTCCCTCTCTGTGGCTGATGGAGAAGTGGCTGATTATGAAAAGGAAACACTTCTGGTCTTAATGCTCCACTAGTCAAGGTTTTCATCCTTTTCTCTCAGCTTATCTAAGAGCTTCTGCCATCCCGATGAAGTTCCTGCAGTCACTGGTTTTCATTTATAATAAAACATGCAGCTGGGTTTAAAAATATGGTCTTTGATGGAAAATGATGAATTGAAGGAGGAGGAAGGCTTGTCTGGCCATCCCACAGCCTGGGGAGGTGGGTTTGGGGCTTCAGGAGAAACAAGGTGAACTCCATCTTTTATAGTCAGTGATGACCGGTGAGGAGATCAATTAAAGTCTCTTTAATTCTCACCTGAGCTTAAAGTTAACCAAAATCATACAGTTGGAAGGGACCCCCTACAATGACAGGGACATCCTGCACTAGATGAGGTTGCTCAGAGCCTCAGCAAGCCTGGCTTTGGATATCTACAGGGATGGGGCCTTTTTTGTAACTTGGACACACACCCCCTGGGGGTTTTGGATGTGTTTCACTTTAAAAGAAGTGAGAAAGAAGCCCTTATTCAAGGGGCTGCATTCTCTGCACTCGTCTGGGGATCAGAGAGCCCTCTTTGGAGGGAGCTGAGCCTGAGCCCAGGGGACAAACTGGCAGATGGGACTTTGATCTCAGCATCTTTCCCAAATAAACTTGTTTTGGTTGCTCCGTCTGTCCATGTGCTAATGAATTGTTCTTTGAAACAGCTTCTGACTGGACCTTTTAAATTCATAGAATCATAGAATGGTTTGGGTTGGAAGGAACCTTAAAGGTCATTCAGTTCCAATCCCCCTGCCATGGGCAGGGACACCTCCCACTAGACCAAGTTGCTCAGTGCCTCATCCAGCCTGGCCTTAAACACCTCCATGGATTGAGGGGGCATCCACAACCTCTCTGGGCAACCTCTTCCAGTGTCTCACCACCCTCACAGCAGAGAACTTCTTTCTTTTCTCCAGCCTAAATCTCCTCTCTTCCAATTTGCATCCATTGCTTCTAGTCCTTCCATCACATATCTCTTTAAAAGTCCTACCCTGGCCTTTCTGTAGCCCCCTTCAGGTATTGAGAAGCTACTCTGAGGTTCCTCCTGAGCCTTTTCTTCTCAGGGCTGAACAACCCCAACTCTGTCATGTCATAACTGGCTCTCTGTGGGGCTTTGTGCTTGTGAGTATAATTTAGGGTCGTTATTAGAGGGGAGCCATTCCAAGACAGAATCTCCATTCTGCTGCTGCTGATCAGTTTATCTCAGCCTTCCCTATGCAGATCTTTCTGACCATACCCAGCTTATCTAAAACAAACCCTTCACCCACATGTGTAGGGCAGCACCATGTCTGGGAAATGGCATCACATTCAGCAAAAAGCTTCACAAAGTGCAGATTGGGCACCTGACTCCCTCACAGAACTGGGCAATAGTGGAGTTTTGCTTTTGTTCATTTTTCTTCTGTCATTTTCCATCCTTTATTTTTCTCTTCTATATCCTGACCATTTTCTAATTTTTTTTTGAGAGAGAACCTTACAACAGCAGGTTATTTTTCAGTTTAAAATGAAATATGACTCAAACCTCCAGCACTGCCCCAAACCTCTCTTCTGTCCTTTATTTTCTATTTTGACTCAATTCAGGCAGCAGCTGAAGAAATTGGATGTTTGTGTTCAGAGGCTGCACCCAAATCCCTGGCAAGTCCTTGCCTAGTGCTGGCTCTTGGGGCTTTCAGGCTCCATTTCCCAAGAGCTGGGGCCACTTGCTATAATTAATAACAGCAATTGTCACAATTTACACAGGGCTGGAGCCTTGGAAGGGCTCCCATAAACATCCCCCTTCTATAAATGTGGGAGTTTGGAACCAGCTGCAGCTTTTTGGTCTCACTCCACCAGTGCCTCTGGGCTGCGGATGCTGATGGATCTCTGGGGGCTGTGGGGGACAACGTTGTCCCCAGCTCCAGGTATGGCCAGGGTGAGGGTGTGAGGGGGGAAAAAGGATGTAATTTACTGCATGTGGCTCAGGGAAGGGGGGTGAGGATCCTTCTCACCAGGTATTGATGAGGCTGTTGCCCAGGGAGGGGACAGAATGGTGCATGGATGACTTGCTGTAGTACCTTCCATTTCCTTCTATCTCCAGCTTTTTCCTTCCTTTTTTAAATTCACCTAATTATCCCATCTCCTGATGTAACACCTAAAAGACAGCACAGTGATGCATCTAACTGCACTTTTTTTTTTCTTCTAATCATCAGCTATTGCTGAGGAGATACTCTCTGCTGTCATTTGTGGGTTTTTAAGCAACCAAAGGTGTAGAGTCCAGCGACTGCTGATCATGGGTCAGGCAGTAAAACCTAATCCCTTCAAATTGCTCATTATTATGGGTGACAAATAGTTTACAGGAGCATTAGCTGTTCCTCAGGACTGTAACAGAGCCAGCAGCAGCTTGTGCCTGGAGTTGGTGCTGAGGTAACAGCCCATGTGTGACACCAAAATTGCTGCCATCATCAGGCTCCCTTTCTCTTTCTTGGTGTGCACACAGCATTTTTTTAACTCATTTGTGATCTATATTCATGCTAAATGGCTATGGGAATATGGAAAATATTATTTATCACTTATTATATCTTTGAAGCATGGAAGCTATGATAATGCTGCCACTTTCACTGTCTCTTTAGCCCTAAAATTTCTCTCTGGGTCAAGTGAAAGGAGGAAACCCTGCGGTGGTACCTGTGGGGTAAGGGTTCTGAGCCTAAACAATTGAAATATGAATTATTGGCAGCTGGTGTTTAACTGAAAATGCATTATTTTATAGAATTTGGTAGAAATTCTCAGATTTCTTCAACATTTCTGGTGAGAAGAGGAGGATGTTAAAGAGAACAGGGTGAGGATTGAACCACAGTGTGGGCATCTGCCCAACCAAAGGGAGTTGTGTTGATGAACAGTGGGGGAGGGAGCAAAGCTTTGGAGAAACACAAATATTTCAGCAAAATGCAAGCCCAGCTGGGTTATGGAGGTCCAGACACTCAGACTGCAGCAGATGGAAATGGCTCTGGTGACAGAATTTAATTTGCAGTGTCAGCTCTGTGACAGGCTCCTCTCCAACATCATGAATTATTTGTGGAGGTTTTTACCTGTGAAAACTTCACTCGGGCTGATTTCTTTTTTCTTTCTGCTTCCTCTGTGTATTTAAACCAGCTCTTGTTCTCCAAATGAATATGGGGTTTTCTTCTTATTCCCTCACAGAAGGGTCAATTTAATTTTATTATACCTTTTAACTTGCTGAATTACACCAGGTCCTCCTCCCAGTAGCAGCCCATTGGGAAAAGCTGGGCTCTCTTTGCTCCCCATTTCTCTCACCACCTATTGTGGGTCCTCAATTGGAAGGAAACACCAGCACAAAAAGAAAGGTAGAGGCTTTTTTTATCCCTTGGTGGCAATGCGAAGCACAAAAGCCCCCAAGAGAACAAATCCCACCCCTTAAACTGCTGTGGGGCTTGGAAGGAGAAGGGCAAAACTCACCTTGGAAACATAAACAGTGTCTGAAGGGTTTGACAGCACGGGGTCTGGCTCTAAACAGCCATTTATCTCAGCTCCTTCCTCTTATCTCCAGGAGATTGTCAGGAGGTGATTTAAGGTGTTTAGTTCTCACTGAGGTCCAGTCTTGGGCCACGAGGATGATGAGGGGCTGGAGAACCTCTGCTGTGAGGACAGGCTGAGAGAGTTGGGGCTGTGGAGAAGAGAAGGATCCCAGGGAGACCTCCTGAGGCTACTGGAGAAGAGAAGGATCCCAGGGAGACTTCACAGCAGCCTCCCAGTGCCCCAAGGGGCTACAGCAAGCTGGAGGGGCTGTTTGCCAGGGCATGGAGCCACGGGATGAGAGGCAGTGGTTTGAGACTAGAGCAGGGAAGGGTTAGATGGGATATTGTGAAGAAGTCCTTCCCCATAAAGTGTGGTGAGACACTGACCCAGCTTGCCCAGAGAGGTGGTGAAGGCTCCATCAATGCCTGGAGACATCCAAGGCCAGGCTTGCTGAGGCTCTGAACAACCTGATGTAGTGCAGGATGTCCCTGTCACTGCAGGGGGTGGCACTAAATGGCCTTTGGAAGGTCCCTTCCAACTCTGTGATTCTCTCCTCGATCTGCCTTCCTGTGATCCAAGAAAGCTTTGGTGGGGAGGAAAGAAATATCCTAACCTGATTATAATAGAATAAAGGGCATAAAAGTGATAGATGGCTTTGTGTAGTTCTCATCATGTGCTCATGACACTGTTTTTTCCACATACTAAAAATATGCTCCATAACTGCAGAATGGGTCCCAAGCTGCTGGTGGCCATGTTGATGCACTGGCTGATGCTCAGGATTCTTATTCTTTCTTCAGTGAATGTATCTGTCCCCCAGTGTTAAAGAAAAAAGGGGTTTGAAAAAAAAAAACTAATTTTTGGCTTTAAAAATCAGAAGTAACCTGGAAAAGAGCAGCCCTCCTGCTCTTCATGGAGAGGATAAATTTTTTGGTCATCTGTGCTATGGGGCTGGACCACCAGCATCACAGCTGCTTCCCACAGTACCTTCCTTCCCCTGATGTTTCCCACTGCCTTCTCTCTCTGCCTTTTCTCTCTCTTTCCCCAGGGACAGGCTGTGTGAGGGGCTGAGCTGTTGGGGAGAAGAGCAGAGAAGCCAGTGGTATGATGGACACCAGCTTGATGGATCCCAGCTGTCCCAGCAAACAGTGAGCCAACAGAAAAATTAGATTTTTTTTTTTTCTTTTGGACATCAAGTTTAAACCTTAATTAAGGAGAAGGTGTTGATGGTTTATGGTATAAAGGAATTGAAAGTCCTGATGTCCCTCAGGGCCCCGTGTGTCGGACAGCCCCAGTCACGTCTGGCTGGAATCAATGGTGGAGCTGCTGAGGGAGGAGGAGCACTCCTAATGACTCATTCTTTAATTATAATTAATGTTGGCTCCAACCCAGCCAGGACTGCGTGTAAAAGCAGTGTGTCTAGCTAAATATGAAGATTTTTTTTTCTTTTTAAAGCAAAAACACTGCCATTGAACATTCCCACCAGCCCGAAGTGGGATGCCCTGTGCTGGGTGCTGCAGGAGCATCCCACAGCTTTTTAGAGTCATAAATACAAAGGCAAACCATAAAACCCTAATATGTGGCTCTACCCATCCCTTACAGCAAAGTTTTTTTGTTTTTCCTAACAGCAAATGAACAGCAGGGTCTTATTTTCCTTATTAAAGCCTTAAAAAATCAATGTGAATTTTGCCTGCATGAGAAATTGGGATAAAGCCCAGCTCCTGCATGGATCTGAGACACTAAGTGCTCTTCTTCCTCCTGCTTCAGACAGTGTCTGGTGGTTGTTGTCACCAAAAAGATGTAGAAAGCACACAAAGTTGCAGAGCTGCCCAGACTGAGCCCCAGTGCACTCTCAGGGGGGGTTAAAAGCAATTGCAGTTGCCAGGGTGGCTTTAACAAGAGTATTCCATTTAAAATATTGGGGAAAAAAGAGAAAATCCACACTTCCATGTGTGTCTGAGGAGTGACTAAGTGCCTCTTGATTTTTGACCTTAAAACCCATCCAGTGTCACCACTGTCACCTCCCACCAGCCCAGGTGGCTCTAAGTGCCATCCAACCTGGTCTTGAACCCCTCCAGGGCTGGTGCAGCCCTGGGAAACCTGGGACAAGGGATCCCCTGCCTCAAAATGCCAAATTTCTTCCCAATATTTTGTCTAAATCTCCCTTTATTCCAGTAAAAACATTCCCCCTCATCCCATGGCTCCCGTCCCTTCCTCAGAGCCACTCCTCAGCTTTTCTGGAGCCCCTTTAGGGACTGGAAGGGGCTGTGAGGTCTCTCTTCTCCAGGCTGAACCCCCAAATCTCTCAGTCTATCCTTGGAGCATCTCCAGGACCTCCTGTTCCGTGGTGTCTGTGCAGACAGTAATTAGCCATGCAGACAGCCCAAGATGAGGCTACTTCAACCTTGACTTAAAAAAGTGAGACTCAATATTTATTTTTTAAATTTTATTCTAGTACTTGAGAAGAATTGCAAATTGCACCACGTCCTAGGGACTTGCTCTAGTTGTGGTTCTCAAGACTGTTCTGGGCATCTATCTTCTCTGAAACAGCCATTGAGAGAGGTCATGCAAGGTGGTGTCCTCCTCCTTTGGGTCATGCTGGTTTTATGCCACATACACCCCTTACCTTGCTGCAGTATCAGGGAATGCTTTATTCCCAGTGTGTCCCAGGAGCTCCTGGCAGCTCCCCAGGTGAAAATGTCCTTCAAGTGATGTGTGTGATCATTTGTGTTCACCATGAGGTTCCTGATCCTCCAACATGGCTTTACACATGTGTAGAAGGAAGGAAGGCATGGTTCAAGCAGGAAGATTTGGGAGATGACCATGGCACTGGGTAGGAGATACATACCCTACCCTTGCCCCTGTGCCATGGGAGTGAGCTCCTCCACCCCCTTGTACAACTTGGGGGTGTGAAGCTCCTGGGATCCTCCAAACATCCCAGGAATCCTATTCTCTGTCCCCCACAGTGCCAAGAGACCTGAGCAAAGCTGGGGGGACTTGATGTGTCCCAGCATCATTTTGTAGGAAAAAAACACCTTCCCAACCCCTCCCTGCCTGAAACAAGGTATTTTGGGGAGTTTAAGGAATCATCAGTGCTTTATTAGGGTCGGGGCTCCCACTTTGCTGGAGGTCTTGAGGCAACAGGCTTTGGGGCTGAGCCTGGAAATGGCAATTTTTTTACAGAACTGGTTGTTTGCCTGGGATTTATGGCTTGGGGAAAAGCTGTGGCTTCTGGTAGAAGTTAATCAGAACGTATTGTACTTCTCTGTAATTAATAAAGAAGGCTTAATGAATGCAGCTCTCAGACAAGAGAGGAAGTCCAGTTGAGGGGATGGCTGAGTTCCCTGCAGCTCTGTGCACTGAGGGAAAGGCTTTGTGCTGAATGAAACATCTCCATCAGGACTTTTCTCTCTTTTTATATTAAAATCCTGTGTTATCTAATGTTTCCACTCCCCTAAATGGGTGAAGAAGGGAGGTGAGGTCGGGTTAAATTTGTCACCAGCCTTTGGGTTGCTGGATGTCTGTCTCAAACATTCGTTTTGAGGCAGTGACAGAGCCCCCAGTGTGTTTGTCTCCCGGAGAACAGGCGGATCTGGTCTTTGTCTCTCCAGCCGCATCCCCGGTGAGTGATGTGCTGAGGCTTCAGCACCGAGACACCCTTTTCTACCCAAAGTTTACCCGAAGCTTTGTCCCAGGCTCAGCTTTATGACATCCCCTTCTCCCTCAGGTGTGTTTTGTACATGAAGGGTTTCACCTTATTTGTCAAAATGCAAGATAATTGTAAAGGTGTCTGTAATGGATTTGAGGTTTATCTCAGGATAAACCGAGGGAAGTTTATCTCGGGATCAGCTGAGGGGAAAACCAACCAACCTCCAAAAAGCCCTGCTCTGCATTAACCTCCCCCTTTTTATCTCCATTAAGAATATTCATAATTAAGGGCTTTGGAGCAGGACAGGGGGTGGCAGGAGCTGTATTTTCCTCACAGACAGGTTCCCTCAGCCTTTTTGCCCCCGTTTGTACCGGTCCCACTGCGGTCACATCGATTTATCAGCAGAGATCAGTGCGAGCCCCCGGGGATGCGACAGCCGGCCCTGCGACCCGCTCAGAGGACAAAATATTTAGAAAAAATACTAAAATCGCGCCCAAGCATTTTTTCCCCTTCTTTAAATGCCAGGGTAAGGAGTCACCTGTTGGCCGGGCTTTCGGTTGGGTTCGTGAAAAGTATTTACAGTGTTTTTTGCAGCGTCAAACCCTCACCGAGGGGCTGCGAGAGGGCTGGACCGGGATCCCCGGGGCAGGAGGGGAACACATTCCCCAGGGATGCTCAGGGAAGCGGTTCCCGAGGGCGGAGGGAGATGGAAAAGCAGCAAAATGCGGCAAAACCCGGAAAAAGCGGGGCGTTTGCTCCATCCCGGGCTGGGCGGAGATGCCCGGCAGCTCCCACATCACCCCAAAACCCCGGACCCACCGCCGCGATCCCGGGACCGGGAGAAGGGTGGAAATGAGGGGACAATAAGGACAGAAGAAGCCCAGACCTGTTGCCATCACAGCACGGTTTTACTTCGATGGTTCGGGACGGGCAGGACCCTTCCCTGCGCGTCCCTCCGGCCTCCGGCTTGGTTTTTTTTTTTCTTTTAAGGAGAAAACCCATTAAATTCCCCATCCCGCAACCCAACCCAGCGGTTCGCAGCCAGTCCGAGGGAGGGCTGGGGCTGAACAGTCCCGTCGGGGCGGTGCGGGGCTGGGTGCGGGATAGGGTGGGATGCGATGGAAGGGAAGGGGGGGGTGTTAATAGGGTCCCACCACCACCGCCTCCACCTCCTTGGACGGCCGGCGCTCCTTCACCAAGAAGTTGATCATCCCTTCGGACTTGATGAGGAGGTTGCAACCGAGGAAGAAGATGCCGAAGACGACGGTGAGGGCCAGCACGCACATGACGGCGATCTGCACCACCCGCATGATGTACAGGCTCCGCTTTTCCGCCGCCGCCG
>VZTY01012910.1:320032-331047 GCA_013400935.1 Turnix velox | reverse complement strand
TAAAAAAGAAGATGTCATACTTCTGGGGAGGTGGGCAAGCACCCATTCACTGTCTGCAGTGCCTGAGAAATGCTCAGATGGATGTTCGTTCTCCTTTCCCTTTCCTTTCCCTTTCCTTTCCCTTTTCTTTCCCTTTTCTTTCCCTTTCCTTTCCCTTTCCTTTCCCTTTCCTTTCCTTTCTTTCCCTCTTCCCTCTTCCCTTTCTTCCACTTTGATTTCAGTTATTACCTTAATTTGCTCTATTTTGACCCAGGCAATGAAAACAAGGCTTTCAATCAGGGTTTTTTTGAATGACTTCACCCGAGGAAGTGAGAAATTGTGTATTTATAAAACATGTCAGTCAAGGGATGCACGAAACCACCCTCTGCTCCTTTCCAGGCCTGCTCCACTGCTAATTAGCTATAAATACACCCTCATTTGGCAACTGATTTTAAATATATTTATTCTTGTTAGATGTGGAGAAATATTCGTGTTGATCAGCTCCCCCGAGGCCTTCATCAGGAGAATTTAATGAAGGGAACAGGCAGGTGCTTTTTATAAGCTTTTATTTTTTTAATTTTTGAGAAAGACTCCTGGCTTTCTCTTTCATCCCAGTCTCCAGCTGGGAATCTGTGCCTCTAGCAGAGCTCCTGTCTCACATCACCATCCTCTGGGCTTTGGAGGAAAAATATTTTCAGCTTCTTTCTTTACTTTGGTGTGAAAAGGGTGATAATTGATACTGGAAGATTGGAGAATGATCCCATCCCTACAAAATACCTCTGTCCTCGGTGGATGAGCAGGAGAGGCTGGAGATTCACCATACCACCAAGAGCTTCAGGAGGTACTTTCCTTATAATGATGCTTCTCTTAGTGTTGCGCTTTTTACTAAAATTTCATAGAAACATGACTTGACTCCATTTTGACGTCAGGCTTCAGCTACATCTCTCTTGCTTTCATTATTTTCCTGAACTAGCTCACACTCTTGTGTGTTTCAACCCACAAACACAAGAAGGGTTCCTGGGAATGAAAACTGGCCCCAGATGTGACATCCCAGCAGGCACAATGTCCCCTGGGAGCATAAGGAGGCAGCCACCACCTGGGGTTTGACTTTGAGGATATGATGCTCCCTTTTCCCCAGTGTTTGCTGCAGACCAAGAGGGAAACAAACCCTTGTTAATTTTATTCAAGGAAAGATTTATGCCAATATTAACCAGCATTTGCCCAGAGATGCCTCCTCAGTCCCTGGAAATGTTTAAGGCCAGGCTGGATGAGGCACTGAGCAACCTGGACTAGTGGGAGGTGTTCCTGCCCATGGCAGGAGGGTTGGAATTAGATGATCTTTAAGGTCCCTTCCAACCCAAACCATTCTATGATTTTAATGGGGTGAAGTGATGAGTTTCCATGGAAGATGTTAATGAAGCAAATGGCACCAGGTGCTGGGGATCAGCTCAGCCCACCTCCTGCTTCTCAGGATGAGGTGTCACAGCTGAAGGAGACTCTTTGAGAGAGGGTAGGGCATTCTGCAGTTTGGCTTATGTATAGCAGAACCCAGAGACTTGGATTGCTTTTTTGTCTCAGAAGACAGTGATGAAAGAGGTCTTGCTCTAAAACTGAAAGGTAGGTTTATTTGTCTTTTAATTAATTGATTGTTTTGGAGGGCACTGGGGTGGGAGATGGGTCTTTGTGCTTTTGGGTTGGATGGTAGGGAAGATGGGACATAAAAACAGCTGCTGAGAGATGGTCACCACAAGAGGCAAGCAAGGATTAAAAGGGGTAAATTCTGATGGAGCCTCCATGGTTGCCCCTGATGGGCTTGTGCTGGTGGCCCTTGGGTAAGTGGAGTGGTGGGAGCTGCTGAGCCTGAGGAGCCAGGCTAAACATTGATCATTATCTTCTGGTTTTTATAATCATCTGAGGGTTATTTGAACCTGAAGCTGAGAGTTGTTTCTAGTTCTCTCTGTCCAGAGCTAGGACAACAAATAGAATTAATTGTGCATTTGTACTTGGGAGGAATGCTGCATTTTTGTTTGGAACACACACACTGTCCTGAGGGCACAGAGTTTCCTGCTGTTCCCAGAAAGCTTGTGTGACCCTGGCTGTCTGCACAGGGCCAAGGAGAAAATGGCATTGCGAAGCCAAAAGCCATATAGTTAACATCACAAAACTACAGTGAGTCAATGCAGACTTCAAAAAGTAAAAATAAACGGAGAGCAGAGCCAGGTAGTGGCAATCACAATGTGTTGGGTTTAAGGGACTTTCCAAGGCTTCTGGTCCCACCCCCTGCAGTGACAGGGGCATCCTGCACTAGATGAGGTTGCACAGAACCTCAGCAAGCCCGGCCATGGATGTGGCCAGAGATGGGGCCTCCACCACCTCTTGATAACCCTTTGGGTGAAGAAATTTATCCTAGTATCCACCTTAAACCTCCCCTGGTGCAACTTGAGGCTGTTTCCTCTTGTCACTGCTGTGTTCACTTTCTGCAGCTCTTTGGCATAAACCCCAGTTTCTTCCCTTGGAAGAGGCAGAACCAAAGGACTCTTTGTTCTATCAATTCTTAGGTGCTAATTACACTCAATCTTTTTTGTCTTTCAATTTTTTTGGTTTTCATATGCTGTCAGGATATAGGAGGCTGGTGAGTAGCTCTACAGGTGCACTAATGCTTGGCAGAAGGAACTAGAGCAGTGGTTATGGGTCACAGAAGAAGCTCACTGCAGATTCATGGCTAATTTTAAATATTAGATGCCCCCCAGGAGGCTGAGGGCAAGTTCTTCTTCAGAACTGAGGAGTTCTCATAAACTCCATTTTCCATGGCGGGTCTGGAACTTGATAATCTTCTCTTCCAACTCAGACCACTCTATGATTCTATGATCTCAAAGATCTCCATCTGTCTCCTGGAGAACCAATGAGGTGGACAGTGGCTTGAGTGCAGCCCTGAAGAGAAGGATTTGGGGGTGTGATGAGAAACTCCCCATGAGCCAGCAGTGTGTTCTTGCAGCCCAGAAGCCAACCCAGTCCTGGGGTGCATCAAGAAAAGTGTGGCCAGCAGGTCAAGGGGGGGGATTTTGCCCCTCTACTGGGGTCTGGTGTTACTGTNGCCTGGAGAAGAGAAGGCTCAGGGGGGACCTCAGAGGAACTTCTCATTACCTGAAGGGGGCTACAGAAAGGCTGGGGTAGGTTTTTTTTAATAGGATATGTGATGGCAGGACTAGGAATAATGGTTGCAAATGGGAAGAAGAGAGGTTGAGGCTGGATACAAAGAAGAAGTTCTTTGCTGTGAGGGTGGTGGGACCCTGGAAGAGGATGCCCAGAGAGGCTATGGATGCTCCCTCACTCCCTGGAGGTGTTTAAGGCCAGGCTGGATGAGGCACTGAGCAACCTGGTGTGGTGGGAGGTGTCCCTGCCCATGGCAGGGAGATTGGAACTAGATGATTTTGAAGGTCCCTTCCAACGCAAACCATTCCATGATTCTATGATTAGGTCTTCAGGAGAAGCATGAAACTCATCCCCCACCAGTCTTGCCAGTGCCCCACACTGGGGTGGTGGGATCCTGATGCCTGTGGGCACAATGGGACAAAAGGAGAAGAAAAAGTGGCCTCTCAGAACTTTGACTCCTGACCTGCTGATGAGCAGCACCGTGCACAAGGCTTTCATTTTTTAAGACCCTCAGAGAATGGTCCCATTAAAGTAGGGCTGGTAAATAATTCACCACTGCTGACTTAATGTCTTTTTTGTGCACAGGCCAATTATCAAAACAAACATTTAGCTTTAAGGTAGATTGTTAAATGAAAAAAAAGTAATTTCCATGACATTATTTTCTAGGCTTTTGTTTATAAACTGTGCTACCAAATGCAACTTTAAGTGCCCCTCTCTACCAGGGTTTAAAATGTTCCCTTTAAAAAATAACCTGTAAAGACTAAGCTGCCAAGATCAAGAAGTTCAGACGTTGTTATGGCCAGATTTGTTGCCACATTAATGAAACTTAATCCTAATGTAACAGTTATTTTACTGGCTCTCATAAATCCAACTTTTTGCTCTTGCTAATAAAGCTGGAAAGTTCTCCAGGAAAAATTAAGGGTAAAACTGACACATGGTTCTGAAGTTAAATCTTGACTGGGTTTCCTCTTGCTTAATGAAAAAAAAAACCAAACAACCCTTTCATAAGCTGCTGCTGTAGTTAATGAGTTCCCACAAGAACTTGCATCTTTCTTGAAAATATTCTCAGTTTTATTATATATAAAAAGCTTTCAGAACAAGCAAGTAGAAGTCACAGATCCCAAACCTGCTTTGGGCTAACATTCATAAAAATAAGGTGTTTGAAGTGTACTCTATATATACGTTTTTAAAAATTCTCCCTGCTGCTGCATGTGGCCATGGCTTGGAATCTTGAAAGTATTCCCTAGAGTGATGATAAAGTGGTTTGGTTTGGAAGTGACCTCAAAGATCATCTAGTTCCAATCTCCCACCAGACCAGGTTGCTCACTGCCTCATCCAGCCTGGCCTTAAACACCACCAGGGATTGAGGGGGCATCCACAACCTCTCTGGGCATTCCCACAGAGTTCAGGTAAATGGCACTGATGGATCTCTTTTTAAGATCATCTTATTGGCAGCAGCTTTATAGCCCCTTCTATATGAAAATGAGACTCATTTCAACTCTTAACCCAGATGTTCCTTCCTGGGAAGGTTTAGATTTTTATACCTAGAGTGCTTGATATTCAGAGAACTCCTCTGCCTCTGCTGAAACGTGATGGGATTTGAGGCAGCTTCCCTGGATGAGAGACTGAGGGTGATTTAAATGGCTTGGATCTTGCAGAAGAGTCTCTCCAACGTTATTCACTCTTCTGAAAAACACATGATTGCTGGAAGCAGTTTGATTTTCACCATTATTGTCCAGGCTGTCTCCTCCCAAGGATGAATTGCCCCATTTTACTGATCACAAATCACCATCACAAACACCGTCTTCTGTAATTGCGTTCCGTGTCATAATTTACAGTTTCTATAGTAAGAGTGTGGCTTATGGGCTATAAAATAGAATCTGTGGAAAAATTTAGCTAATAGGGGTTTTTTTTTTTTCTGGGGCTGCTGCAAAAAATTTATTTGCATTATGACTTCTCCCAACCATCCATTTCTGTAGCTGTGTCTGTTTCCTGAGCAAAGCAGCGTTGTTTTAATCCAGTCCATCAGTTAGAGCTGGGAAAGGGCAGAAAATGCAAAAGAAAGGGGGTTAATTTTCTAATATGTACCTTATATGTCACCTATGGGGTTTGGACCACATGTTGTTGGATCCTCCTAAGACATGGTCTCATGTGCTGCCATCTGCCACCTCCCACCCAATGCTCTGCCCAAGGTTCCCCAGGATTTAGAAAATAGACCAGAAACCACCTTCTAGCCCAAGTATGAGCCTCATTAACTGAACACATCAGGGGAAATGATCAGCAGCATCCTTCCTCATCTTTATTTTTTGCTGTGTCCCCCTGTGACTCTGTGCTCAGTTGCAGCTTTCCTTTCTGGGTTAGGTGTTTGGGGAGTTCTCTATCTCCTGCCATGATTTCTTCACATCTGAGTTCCTTTTCTAAAGGCACCCTCTCAGTTTCTGCCTCATAAGGCTTGTTTTTGAAAAATCAGGTAGTCAGGTTCTTCTTCCCTTTCTTTTTACCTCCTCCCCAGTACCATTTCTCCTCTCTGAACAGTTGTCTCCTCTCCAGAGAGCAAGTCTGTCCTTCCTTTTCTATTTTCTTTCCCTTGCTGCTGTTCAGTTCCTCTTGTATCTTTGTGAACATGTTTACTCCCCCTTTTTTCCTTCAGCTGCATCCATTCACTTTTTATTCTCTTTTTATCTCACTAATATTTCAAGTACAGCCCTCAATATCTCCCGCTCCCTTCCTCCAAGCAATTTCTGAGACTGTCACAGACAGAAGAGTTGAGTCGAACCATTGTGTCACCCCATGGGGAACCTCCAACTCTGGAGCCCTCAGCACAAGAAGGACATGGAGCTGTTGGAGAGGGGCCAGAGGAGGCCATGAGGCTAATAAGGGGTTTGGAACCACCTCTGCTGTAAGGACAGGCTGAGAGCTGGGGCTGTTGGAGAAGAGAAGGCTCCAGGAGCCCTCTCACTGCCCGAAGGGGCTACAGGAAAGCTGAGGAAGGACTGTTTGCCAGGGCATGGAGTGACAGGATGAGGGTGAACGGTTTGACACTGAAATATGGAGATTTAGGTGAGATCTAAGAGAGAAATCCTTTGTGAGAGGGCTGACCCCATGGCCCCAGGCTGCCCAGAGAAGCTGTGGCTGCCCCAGCCCTGGAGTGGTTCAAGATCAGGTTGGATGGGGCTTGGTGCAACCTATTCTGGTGGGAGGTGTCTCTGTCTGGGGAAGGGAGACTGGAAGAAGATGATCTTTGAGGTCCTTTCCAACTCAATTTCATGATCAAATCACCAGCAATTTGTTATGGGCATAATAGTGTGATCTCAGGACAGTGTCTGGAG
This sequence comes from Turnix velox, assembly GCA_013400935.1. NCBI lineage: Eukaryota > Metazoa > Chordata > Aves > Charadriiformes > Turnicidae > Turnix > Turnix velox. Next base: position 324,586 of record VZTY01012910.1, on the reverse strand, counting down.
CTGCAATGAGTCTGTTCTACCTCATCCCACACTTGTCCCAGATGCTGTGTCACAGTAATGCAGAATGTTATTAGGGAGTAATTTCAGAGACGTGTGGACAATGGCACTCAGGTCTGTCTTTCTGAGAATATTACTTAAGGTTTTGTCAGTGTTCAGACTCCACTTCTCAGAACGTGGTGTATTTCTCAAGTGAATTTAGGCTGCTGTTCCCCTAAATTGGTATCTAATGACTCCTTACTCCCTCTCTCCATGGCAGACTTTACCCTTGTGCTTAGTCTCTTGGATACTGAGGAAGAATCTTGTTGTCTGTTGAAAAACTCGAGTTAATCTGGGTATTCTCCACCTTCAGCTACAAGAGTTCTAAAGAGAAGTGTTTGCCAACAAGATAATTGTCCAGTGGCCTCCAAGTATAAAGCTTAGCTAACAGCATTATTTATAATTTTCAGGTTATTACAAGTTTTTTGTCTATAATTCCCTGGGTTGTCAGACATCATTTAGAGAAGTGCTATCTGGATGGGACCACAGTGCTTTGATTTGGTTGGTTTGATCTGACCTCTGCTTTTTCTGATATTTCTCTGGCTGTGATAGTCTGGCTTTGTTACACTTCAAGATATTTCTTCAGTTTCTTCTGTAATGAAAATCTATACAGATAAATACTTTTTCAAGAGAGTCTTTATTCTATGAAATGATTTCTTCTATTCCCCTGTGGCTGAGCCTATGCCCCAGCTCTCTTGCAACTCGCTGCTTCTCAGATAATTAAAGTTTTTACATCTTTGATTGTCTGATCTTTGTGTTCTCTCTTGGCTCATCTCTTGCATCCTGTGTTTCAACCACCAGAGCTTATTCCTCACACAGCTTTGAAAGAAAACCACATCTATGCTGCATCTTCTGTGCTGTTGGCATGATACCCTCTAACCTCTTTGGTTCTGTTCTCTGCTTCAAAACATAAAGAAAAAAAATTTCATACTTCTACTTTATATATTGCTAATAATTTGGTCTTTTTTTCCCCATTTTGTTCATCTTGTTGTGGTCTATCTTGTCAAGAAAATACCTTTTCTCCATCATTTCCCCAGAACCCTTACAACAGGCCCCCATGGCCAATGGGTAGGACTGGAGTTAATTAAGAACAAAAGTGACTGCTGCAGTGTTGATTATGGGTATTATTAAAAATTTTGACCATGAAAGGGGCTATCAAACATTGGAACAGGTTTCCTAGGGCAGGGGTTGAGATCTCATCCCCACCCTGAGAAAGACAGGGACTGTCAGTAGCCTTTAAAGCCTAGGACAAGAGTCAGCTGATGGGGACATGCTGTGAAATACTCAAAATTTAAATAAGTCCTGATACTGGCAAATGAAAACATAAATTTCTGTCATAATGTGCAGTGTTCTTGGAATTGAGAGAACAGCTGGGGAGAGAAGAATGCAAAAGGCGTGCAGAAATCATGCTGAATTAAGGATGAAATTATCTTTTACATCCCCAGCCTTGAGCATTTTCTCTACTCACGTTTTGGTAAGGCAGAGTAATGGGATCAGACTGGGTTATTTTGCTTCTCCATGTACAAACATCTGTGCTGTCTCCTCAAGAAAAAAAAAAGACAAATTGACAAAAAGCATGAAAAATGAATGACTGGTGTGGCAGGAAGCTGTGTTTTGGGTTCAGATGCAAAGAGCATTCTCTCAGACCTGAACTGCCCAATGGAACAAAGATGGCCTGACTGGTGAGGGGAAGGCTTCAGGGAGGGAAGTGTTGATGAGACTGATAATAGGAGAAAGAAAAGAAAAAAACCAACAGTATCATTGGTAAAAAAAATATATTTTTGAAAAGAAACAACTGGAATAAAAACCCAAGAAGGGCTCAGTTTCTTAGAGCGAGACACCAGCAGCAGCAAAGCCAAGGGGAGGATGTGAGAGAGCAGGTGAGAGGTGGTTTTAGAGCTCTCTTTTGCTGCAAAATCCAATAAATCCACAAAGTCTGGCTTGACTCCATACTGGTATATCCATCTCCTGTCCCAGTGCATTCTGGCATTACTGGAGCTTTTCTGGTGTGGAGAAGTGCCAGCTGAACACAGCCTGGTGCCTGCTCTACTGCCTTCTGTCTCATTTTAACCACCTCAATTGGGGAGAGGGACTACTCAGGAAAACCTCAGGTACACATCCATGCCAGTGTTAAATCTGTGCTTCTAAATCTCTTCCTAATAAGAAGTTTATAAACTGTTTATATGCTGCTTTGTTTTTGCCATTATCAAAAATTGTTGTTTTATGCAGAGTGTTGGAACTCTAATTGATGAACAGGACAAAATAAAAGCCTGAAACTAACCCATTCTGGGCTGTAAATAATGCACCCTGCTCTATACAGAGTTAATTAGGAAGGTTTTCCCTCTCCAGCAGCACAGCACTTGTAATTCTGTGAGAAAGTCTGAAATAAATAAGCTGGGAATTGGGCAGCTGTTCACAAATTAGCACTGTCACACAACTCAACTTTTTTTTTCTTTTTTATTAAATCCCTTCATTATGCAGACTCAAGATTGGTTCTAACCCAGCGTGCATCACTCCACTTGAAATTTAACTCATTATTAGCTGCCTGCTGCTTTGAGGTGAGTCTCTTTGCAGGTAATATTTGTGGTGTCTCAAGGCTAAAACCCTCTGTATTTGAACAAAACAGATGTATTTGAATAATACAGATCTCACAAAGGGCAGTGACTCTCCATTTATCTGTAAGTTAAGAACATTTGTGGTTTATTTCTGGGCCAAAAGGCTGTTGGCTGCTATTATAGATATGAAAATGTGATATAGATATGAAAAAGATCTCATTTAAAATGTGGCAGCAGCCACTGGCAGAAGCAAAACCAAGCCTTGGAAAGCCTTGCACAGAGTGTGTGTGTTTCCCCAAATGCAGGATGTGATCTATGTGTTATTAAAATGAAAGATTTCCCCAGGCAGGGAGCCCATTAAGCCCGAATTAACGCTGTAAATAGCAAACAGCCACTTCAGGTGAATAATTCAGCTTAAAATATTGCTGTGGCTTTCTCAAATCACACTCTAACTGTGAGGCTGGAAGTGAAGAACACAAAGCTCAGCACATAGACCAGCGTGCTCAGAGCGTTTTGCTGGGGGCTCTGCTGTTTGGTGGCAGAGAGAGGAGGTACCAGTGGTGGCATGGTCCCAGTTCAAGGGCTGCAAAACCCACATGGGATGCAAGGACAGGGATTGAATTTCCTCCTCTGCCTGAGACGGCTCCAACCTGCAGCAACCATTGCCCCAGGAGAGCTGAGGGACCTCTGGCTAATGAGGCAGGAAGGAAACATCTCACTGTCCATCCTGTTAGAGCCCTACAGAATCATTAAGTATTAATTGGGCCAGAAAGAAAGGATGCTGTGGGTAGCTGGGAACTGAGCCTGCCTCAAATCAATGTTTAATTTTCTCCTGTAAAACAGCTTTTGTAGCAGGGTCTGTTCACCTGAACTAGTATGGAATTGCCCTCTGTTATTGGCACCTCCAGGGATATGGGGATGCACAGGGGCACAGACTGCCACCCTTGCAGCAACCAAATTCATAACAGCACTATGTCAAAGCAGGGTTTCCAGAACTGTGTGTCCCTCTGTGTGTCCCTCACCACCTCCTGGGGCTGGTGCCCCCTCCCCTTGACAAAGCAGGGCTCTAAACACAGGGATATTTCAAAAAGCTTAGCTGGGAAGTGCCTTTAGACCTCACTCAGTGGCAATCTGTCTGCATGGGTTCACCTGGGAGACCAACCACATCAATTAGGGTCTCCTCAAGCAAAGCTGCTAATTATTTACAGGTCTCCTCCACCCTGAGTGAAGGATTAATTCTCTGCCCCACTGGGCTGAAAGGCAGTGGGTATCTGTGGCTTCCAAGCTCTGTGTGAAGTCCAGCTGAAAAGAGATGTTCAGAAATAGTCAACCAGAGCAAAAGCTGCCTCCTGGGCAGCACCAGCCCCAAACTTCTTCTAATTACAGCATGGTATTTATTGATTTCTTTAAAATTTCTTTTTAAGCAGCAAGTGCATTCAGAGTATTGTTTGGTTCCCAGCCAAAGGCAGGGAGTTTTTGATGTTAAAAAGAATTGCTTTTTGCTTCTTGCACATGTGAAGCAAAAATGAGAAAAATATAGATAAATGCATTTAACCACCACCATCTCAAAGGAAGAGAAACTTCCTCATGCGTGGTGGAGGAAGGAGTAATTCTGCTGAGCCCTGGGTTTGCCAACCTCCCTTTTCCCTGGTGATTTACTCCTCTAGTGGCTTGTTTCAAGCCTGACCCTCAGGCAGCCAGATCAAACTCTGCAGCTCATTTCATGTTTTCTGTTCCCAATTGCCATTTCCAATAGTTTTACTCTATTTTCAAGGTCTCTAATTGAGTTTGTAAAACACTATTTTTTCCTCTGGGTTGAGACCAAAAAGGCAGCAATCTCTCTTATCTGCACCTTGGAGGTTTCCAGAACACGTGCTGCAAACACACGGGATTTTTTACAGTGTGAATTCATAGAATGGTTTGGGTTGGAAGGGACCTTAAAGTTCATCTAGTTCCAGCCCCC
>VZTY01012910.1:258145-319906 GCA_013400935.1 Turnix velox | reverse complement strand
GGTGAACAACCCCACCTCCTTCAGCCTGTCCTCATAAGGCTCCAGTCTTTTGATCATCTTAGTGGCCTTTTCTGGACCTGCTCCAACAGATCAATGTCCTTCTTACGTTGAATTTCCAGTCACTTTATATTTCTAATATGAAACCTGTATGACTTCCAATATTCATAAAGCATTGCTGCTATAGGTTTTGAAGAACAATTTGCCCTTCATGCAGATTGAGACCAGGAGCACAGATTAAGGGGAAAAAAAACCCCAACAGACAACTGATAGGATAACACTTGTAACACAAGTTTCAATTTAAAGGAGCTCGTTCGAAAGGGGGAAGACAAATTGTCTGACAAAGAAAATTGAGTTTTACTGAGATGATGTCTCAATTTACCATGTAGCTTTCCTACAGACAAGCCAGGGAGATGATTAGAACAAAAATTGGTACAGAGGTTTGGCAAGGAATAGGCTCTTTATCTGACACCTCCAATGTTACCCAGGATCAAAAGCAAACACTAAATATGGAAATTTGACACATTTGCAGATACAACTAAGTCCTGTCCTGTATAAGGAAAAAGCTGTCACGTGAGCTCAGCTCTGTGATTGGAGGGGGCAGGATTGCAGCACTGATCCCCCAATAAATGAAATTATAAATGCTGGATTTTGAGGATATTTACCATTATTTTAGGGCTTGGAGGAAGCCTTTGGCTTAAGGCTTCACCTGTTTTAGTACATCAGACTTGCCTGGGCCCACTCTCTGGCACAGGATGTCTCCTTCTTCTGCAGGTGAACACACAATTTGATTTTAGCATCTGTGTGCAGGTACAGAAATGTCCTTTAGAATTTGATTTACTCTCAGCTGGAACAAAAGATGCTGCTCAGCTAAGGCTTCAGCTAAGGATAATTAAGGGTTATGTTATCTTAATCACCAGGATGGTGTTACAGAAGTGAAAATACCTCTGTATCATGTATCTCAACCTTCTAACATGTGATTTTGAGAGTAAAGTAAATCACAAGAGTGACTGAGCCACATTCTCACAGCTCTGCAAAGACACGTGGGGAAAACCTAGAAGTAAATCCTAACCTTCTCCTCCCATCTCAAGTGAGTTTTCTTTGCTTAATTGACTTTGTGTTTTTTTATGCCCTTCCGAGAGTAAAGTAAAAGCCAAAGGGAAACCACTTCTGATGGTAAGTCCCAGCTAATGAAAAATCTGTGCTTCAGACACTCCCCCAGTGAGGGAAATGGCTGCAGAGAGAAGGGTATGGAAGTAATAAACTTGTAATAAATGTCAGGAGGATGGGAGCCCTTTATTGGAAAAAACCCTTCATGTGCTGCTCTTAACAAGTGAAGCTGTCAGTTATACAAATGATAATGTGAGCTGAGGCAAAGTAAGCTATAAATCCTTTATTTCTGAAATGAAATCTTATCAAACACGTAAGAGATGTGTTGATGACAAGATTAATTCTCTGGTGACACTGAGTATGCAGCTGGATATTGGGGGTTTGGATTCAGAGCAAAAAGGATTTTCTCCAATGTTTGGGGGGTGTTTTGCACCCAGAAAGTGACAGTAATTCTGGAATTATTTTGCCCAGAGAGGTTGTGGATGGGCCCTCAATCCCTGGAGGTGTTTAAGGCCAGGCTAGATGAGGCATTGAGCAACCTACTCGGAGGTCTCCCAGTCCATAGCAGGAGGGATGGAACTAGATGGTCTTTAAGGTCCCTTCCAACCCAAACCATTCTATAATATTTTTAGCATCACTGATGGTACTGAGTGGTGCTTTCAGAGCCAGTCCCAGCAGGCACCAAGCAGGCACCAAGCAGGCTGCTGTGTCCAGAGGAGCCACAAGAAGAAGATGCTCTTTATCAGCCCTGGAACAAATCAGTTCACTGAATAAATACAAACCTTGGGTTGGACCAAGACTGACTTTCTCACTGGACCTGAAGCAGAACTCACAGAAATCTGAGGGGTTTTTTGGCTCCACAGCTGCAGAGAGACTGTAATTCAGCACAAAGGCTTGGACTCAGCTCTGTGTTTGCCAGTGTTAGTGAGCTTGCTTATCTTTTTAAACTATGAAGCTGATGCATCTAAATAAGAAGCAAAGCATGGAGGAGCAGTGTTTATGCTAATGCCCTCGCTCCACTGCCATTGCCAGGGAAGTGTATTCTGCTCTTTAATTAAGGAAAGAGGAGCTGAGATAAGTGACTCTGCAAAGGCAGGAGGAGCAGGAAGCAGCTCCAGGTTCACCCTTTAGAGATAAGGCAGGCGAGACAGTGGCAGGTACTAAGATGTGCCAGGAAGGAGGAAATTAAATCACCAACCCCAGCTGACATTTGTCTGGGAGTCCTGAAGAAACCAAAGCCTGAAGTAACTGAACTCCTGCCAAAAGTGTGTAATTTATCCCAGCACAACCCCCCCCACTACATCAGATGTCATACCCTGCTTTAAAAGAAAGCTGGAAGATTTGTGTTCAAGACACAAAGGGAGGACAAGGCATAAGGTATTTAAATGCCAGGGTATTCCAACCTTCTGGTGTAGGGCAGGGGAATTTATCTCAAAGCTCATCCAGCTCCTTCTCTAGTGGTGAAACGAGGATGTGTAGCTGTAGAGGAAGCCTCCAGCAGGGGAGGTGGGGGATTAATGGCATTAGCTGTGATTGCTTTGGTGTTACAAATGATACTTGATGGGCTCCGTGAGTAACGATGTTCTCTCCATCCGTGGTACTGCACTTCCAAAGGCAATTCAGCAGCAGCAATAAAACTGAGTGAGCAGAACAACAGCCCCAGAAATGATGCCTGACTCTCACTGAAGGGCTCTTCACACACAGGGACATTCAGGCTGTTCTCTCTCTTGTCAGCCCATTTCACTTTCATGAGCTGGTGGGGAAAAGTTCTATATTTTGTGCAATTTTTGATGTGAAATTCAGACAAAACCAAATTGGCTGCTCCCTTCAGCTTTGTTTTCCTTTCTGCATCAGCCCATACACAAGTGAAAGGGCTTGTTTTAGGAAATAAATATGTGTAATTATCTCCTATCTCACCTGCCAGAGAAAAAAATAAGGTTACCTTCTGTTGTGGCAGATTGGAGAGAAAGTCGTGGTAGATATTTTGGTAGAGCTGGGAATACATCTTTTGGCACAACAACGTGTGCACTTTAAATAATGAAATGCAATATTTAAAAGGATTTGCCGGGAAAAAGCATTGTTTTTTACTGGGGTGCTATTCAATTCCTGCAGGAAAAGCTGAGCAGATGTGAACTTTGCAGGTCCCACAAGTGATGAGCTGACCAGGATACCACTTACCTTACTGGAAAACAAGGGATTTTCTATATTCCTATTGTCTCTTGCAGGAAAAAAGAAAAAAAAAATTAGTAAAACCCCCCAAAAACTCTCAAAAAAAAAAAAAGTATTGGGAAAGATTAGTGGAAACATCTTTTGTATTAGGGGGAACTGAAGTGACCTGGGCTTTCCTTTTGCCTCTAACATGAAGGGAGGAGAAAGATTGAAGACCATGAAATCACAGAAGTCATAAAAACATCTACTACCAGAGATTGTCCTCTGTTCCTCAGAACAGGAGAGCACCCAGCAAGAGTATCAAGCAGTGAGGAAAATGGCTAATGGGAAGTTGATGCACTTTTATGCAAAATGTATAATTAATCTTGGAGCACTGTGGCTCAAACTGTTGTTGAAACCCAAAGTCAAACCAGATTTAAATAGATGTTAAGAGAAATTCACAGCAGACCTATAAATAGCTGCTAAATGGGATGCTCTGAATGCAGCCCCCACACTGGAAACTCCTCCCTGCTAATTGCTGGAAACACAGGCTGCTGCTGAGAGAAGAGTTTTATATTTTCCACTATTTCTTCCACTCAGCCCAGCTCTCACCACCTTTGATTCCAGAGAATTATCTGTTCTTCTCTGATGTGCCCTTTGCCACCATATATTAAATATTAAGGAATTATTTTTTTTTCCTGAAAACCAGGATGAGTTATAAAACAGATGCTTTGGTGCAAACACCTTTGCATGGTTTTATGGGAGAGTTCTGCTTGAAGGGTGCCAAACTCTGGGAATTTCTATTTTCTTCCACCACAGCAGCTCATGTTTTCCTCTTTAGAACAAACATCATAGAGTCATAGAATGGTTTGGGTTGGAAGGGACCTTAAAGATCATCTAGTTCCAACAGTCCTGCCATGAGCAGGGACACCTCCCACTAGACCAGCAATGCCTCATCCAGCCTGGCCTTAAACACCTCCAGGGATTGAGGGGGCATCCACAGCCACTCTGGGCAACCTCTTCCACTGTCTCACCACCCTCACAGTGAAGAACTTCTTCCTTATCTCCAGCCTAAATCTCCCCTCTTCTGATTTGCATCCATTACTCCTTTTCCTTCCCTCACATATCCTATTCAAAAGTTCTACCTCAGCCTTTCAGTAGCCCCCTTCAGATATCGAGAAGCTCCTTTGAGGACCCACCTGATCCTTCTCCAGGCTGAACAACTTCAACTCCTTCAGCCTGTCCTCGGAAGAGAGGTGCTCCAGCCCTCTCACCATTTTCATGATCTCCTCTGGACCCGCTCCAACAGCTCAACGTCCTTCTTATGTTGAGGGTTCCAGAACTGGATACATCCTATTACTAGTAATGAAAATTAAGGGAGAAAGAAGAGTGATGGAGACAGCCTCCCCTTCTGCTTCTTCGTATACTTTCTGGGAAGTAATGAATGCTCCTGGGGCCAGTGAGGGGTGTGATGGGCACATCAGGGAAGGACAAGACTCCCCTTTGGGCTCTGCCTGGCTCACATTGGGTGGGTTTAGGAAAGATTTGGATCTTTGAGGGCTGTACATTATCCCCTGCACTGATCAGTCTCTGCAGCCCAAAGAGGTGTCTCAAAATTCCCAAAGGGGAAAAAAGAACCCCAAAGGCCATCAAATCAGAATGTAATGGTAAATGTTTTTATTCATTGTTTCGTGAGGTAAGGGAAAAACGCCAAGCACCAAGATGCTTCTCACCCTTCCATCGCAGCAGCTGGGAGGGACGGAGCTGGCAGGATCCCTCACCATTTCACCTAAAGAAGGGTGAAATCCCTCTGTTTTAGGGCACGGAGACGCCTCTTGGTTGGAAGGGACCTTTTAGATCGAGTCCAACCATCAGTCCAGCTCTGACAGAAGCAGCCCTGAACCACCTCTCCCAGCTGTGTCTGTCCGGCTCTGAAATCCCTCCGGGGACGGGACTCAACAGCCATTACTATTTTCCACCCCTTTTTCTCGACGCTTCCACCTCCCGGTGACCAACAAAAGCGGACGCACCGGCGAGGAGGGGCTGGGACAAGCTCGGAGTAGGGGTAGAGCGGCCACCCTCAGCCAATATTAAGGTTAACACCTTTCCACCGCCGCCCTTTATAAGGCTGGGAGCCGCCTCCCTTCCCTTCCCCGCCCCTCTGTCCATCCCATTCACCCCGGTGCAAGGAGCTCCGAGCCCCCGCCGCGGGGACTCCCACCCCGCCGCCTCCACGCTCTGCCGGGCCCGGCCGAGCTCCAAGTATCGCGGGAGCCGCTTGTGCCGCTGCAGCCATTGGGCGGCGCGGCGGAGGAGGAGGAACGGGCGGCGGAGCTCCGCCGAGCCCAGCGCAGCCCTAGCCGCGCCCGGGGGCCGCTGTCCTGCCGCGCCCGGGCGGCCATGAGGAGAAGGAGGAGGACGGCGGTGCCGCTGCGGAGCGCCCGGCCAGGGGACGCCGCTGAAGGGCTGGAAGGTAAGCGGAGACGAAGAGGAAGGTGGCTGGTGTGTTAGTGGGAGGGTCCTGGCGTCGGCGACCCCACTGCGGGAGCGGGGATCGCCCTCTTCGCCTCGTTCCGCAGCTTCTAGTGCCGCGGGGGTCCGGAGGGGCTGGCGGGACCGGCGGGCGTTCGCCTCCGGGGCCAGCGGGGGTTACCGCGGGCTGCCACCGGTACCGGGTTGCCGGTTCTCCGGGCAATCCGCCCGATGGATTAAAGCCGTGCTTTATCCCCATCCCGCTTCCTTTCTTCCCGTTTCTCTGATGGGAGAGGATTCGGGGTCGGGGCGAGCAGCGGCTGCCGGCGGCGATGGGGGAGAGAAACCTACTCAATCCCGGGAGAAGCGGAAGGTTTCGAGGGAAAAAGGGCTGTGAAGCTGTGAAAAAAGCCACCGGCAAATGGTGGGATGTGTTTCCAACAAATTTCAGCCGTGGGGCTGCCAAACTCTCTCAATCTGGTTTATTCCCCGTTTTCTGATGCCTTTTCTCTGCTGCCGGCTCGGAGCTGCCGGCGGAGCATTTGCTCTTCTCTTAATAATCCCTTCGTGGGCAAAAATAATCCCTTCGGGCAAAATATGGGGTGAAAGAGTTGGAATTGAGTTGGAATTGCCTTTTTCTAAGCTGGGTTTTTTTCCTCCTGAAGCCCGGGGAGGAAAAATACGGGGGAAAAGAGTTGGAATTGGCTGTTTCTAAGCCGTGTTTTTTTCCTCCCAGAGCCCGGGGAGGAGAAATAAGGGTTAAAAAAGTTGGAATTGGCTTTTTCTAAGCTGGGTTTTTCCTCCTGAAGCTCGGGGAGGAAAATAAGGGTTAAAAAGAGTTGGAATTGGCTTTTTCTAAGCTGGGTTTTTCCTCCTGAAGCTCGGGGAGGAAAATAAGGGTTAAAAAGAGTTGAAATTGGCTTTTTCTAAGCCGGGGTTTTTCTTCCTGGAGCCGGGATGCCGGTGGTTTTCCCAGGAATTGGGTTAAAACTTCTGCAGAGCTAACGGCAAATAAAGTTTATTTTGCGGCTATTGAGAAGAGATTTTATCGTCCTGAAATAGCTAGAGGGGAAAAAACAAAAGCTGCTGTTGTTTGAGCGGGGGCTGAATGGCTGGATGTTTGTTTGGGTGCTTCTGGATATAGTGAGAGGAAAGATTAATGAAGAATTAAGCTTAGAATTGTGCAAAGGGAAGAAGATAAAAGGTTAGTTTGACTACTCGGTGGATGCTGGACCCTGAGGAAAGAATCTTGAGCCCTTCTTCTGCTTTTTGCCTCCTCTTTTTTTCATTTTTCTCATCTGAGGCTGTGATTAATTACACACCTGATTATCGGTGAGCCCCATGTTCTGTGCTAATGGGTGAATCCGTGCGATGGTGCTAATGAGGACAGTTAAATTTGGTACAACTTGAAGAGCAGTGCTTAAACTTTTGATTTTATTTATTTATTTTACCTTGGCCTCTTTGCACAAAGGCTTTTGTGCTGCTCTTTTTCCTTGCTGTTTATAAGGAGTGCTTTTGGCCAGCATTAAGCTGAGAATGTGTGATACAGCACAATTTGGGTTCTCTTGGGGTTAGTGTTTTAGAAATCTTTTATTTTGTTTGTTTTGTTTTTATGAAGCAGGAGTCTGAGAAGAAAAGTGTGTGCTGTGACTCCCTGTGTTTGGAAAGATGGGTGTTTGTGATCCCCTGAGGATCAGGAGAGGCTGATGCTGGAGGAGGAGGAGGTTGGGGAGCCAGAGCTTGCTGTCTCCTGTCTGACTGCAAATGAGCTTTAAGAAAATCCCAGTGTAAACAGCTCTGCCTTTGGTTCTGGGATTTAATGGCTGTTAATGCCTCCTGCTAGCTCTGAGAAAAGCCATGATTCATCCTGAACCTTCATGACCTAGAGGTGATGTCCCTGCTCCCACCACCCGTACCCCAGAGGAACCCTTTTCATAGGGGAATACAAGTTGGAAAAACATTCCTCCCCAGCCTCAGCACAAGCTTCTGACCAGTTTGTTTGGGGACATGGACCATCAGGTTGTGTTACTTTCCTTTTAATGGTTAGTACAGTGGCTTTGTGTTGAGGCAAAATCCAGTAGAGAACCTCACCCTGCTGTCAGAGGGCAGAGAGATGAAGAAAGATGGAAAAAGAGAAGCAGAATCACTTAAATATCACCATGTTTCCCAGTTTTTAGGTTTATTTTGTCTTAAAACACAGTTTGGGTTTGTGCATTATGAAGTGAATCCAGGAGAGTGCTTTTCCTGAAAATCCTGAACTAGGTGACCTTTAAGGTCCCTTCCAAACTATTCTATGAAAATATGGGAGAATTGAGTTGTGTTTGGCTCTGCATCCTGTCTAGGGACAGAGAGAGAGATGTTTTGAGTTCTGTTTGAGATGCAATGTAGTGAGAGCTGTGCTTTCCCAACCTACCACCTCTAGAGAAAAGACCCCAAGAATTGGGCAGAGCAGATTCTGCTGCTTTTGTGATGATGAGTTTTAAGTTAGATTTGGTGACAGTTCACTGGCTGCCAGAAATGGTCTTTTTAGCCTTCACAGACTTTGCTGTTTTTGAAGATTGGGTTGGGCAAGCTCTGACTTCCCAGTGTTATAAATGGCTTCCTTTGGCCTTGGTGTGTAGAGAGAAAGAATTGGGAAGTCTCAGGGAGGTGTAGAGTGGGTGTTGGGGTAAATGTGTTTGCTGAAAGGGTTGTCAAGTTTTGGAAGAGGTTGCCCAGGGCAAGGGCTGAGGGAACATCCCTGGAGGAATTTTGGAGCTGGGCAGACACAGAGAGATGGTTTGGGGCTGGTTCTGTCAGAGCTGGGTTGATGGTTGGACTCCATGGTGTGAAAAGTCCCTTCCAAGGTCCTTGTATCACTGCCTGATATGGCTCCAACGTTTTGTTCTTGTTTGGAGATCCAGAAAGCAGGTCCCAGGTGGTGTCTTGTCAAGTTGTCACCCAAGTGCTTTAAATGCAGTGGTGTGTGGGAGAGGAGAACACCCACCACCTGACAACAGCAAAATATAGTCAGCTCTGCTAATTAGTTGTGAGCAGGTCCTGCAGCAGCTTTCAAGGGGGTGCCTGTCACTTGGTGGGGTGGTTAGGGCAGGTTAGAGATGGGGATGACATCAGGTTTGACTGTCAGAGCACAGAGAAACTTGTAGGTTGGGCACCTAAGTCCTCTGATCTGTTCGTGCTGCCAGTAGATGGGCTGTAATTTGGGGGAAGAAGGTGGGAAAAGGAGTGAGAAGAGGACTTTGAGTTTTTTCTGTGAGCTTCCAGCACATCATAGCTCCTGGGATTGGCTTCTGATATTTGTGTGTTGAGTTTATGCCCATGTTCTTTATTTTTTTTTAAGTTGGCTTTATGTTTTTGGTGCCTAGTGCCAGCATGCTGGTAGGAGAAGCCTGGTTTAGCACAATGTGAGTGTCCAAAGGCATGGACTTCTAAATGAGGGATTAAACCCAGGTAAACTCTTCACAGATTTGCCATCATTTGCAAGCAAAGTGCTTTGCAGCGAGTTGGCTCTGAACTCTGAAAGCTCTTTTTGTGTGGAAATTGGGGACGTGTATTTCAAGGTATTGGTTCTAGGAGGAACCGGTGCTTGTCATTGCCTGACTCTGGTCTGAACAAAGCAGCCCAAAATAAAGGCTAGGCTTTTATTAACAAAGAAGTTTGATTAGGTGGATTAATAAGCCTTTTCCACTTTAATTTCTGAGTCATGGAAATGCATTTTAAAATGAAGAATAGGCCTATTTTTAAATGCCAAGCAGCCTATTTCAGGAAAGCAGAGAGAGAGAGAAAGCAATTTTTAAAACACAAAACACTGGGTGGCTCTTAACTAGAGATACCTGGGGTTTCATTTCTTTTTTTTTTTTTTAAATTTTCCTTCTTACTAAATGTGAAAAAGCTTCCTGTATTGATCTTGGAAATTGACAGTGCTTGCATTATAAGTTGTTTTGTACAGGAATTAATAAGCTGCTTATGGTACTAAAGGATGATTTGTGGGTTTTGCAGAGAGTAGTGTACAATAAGGTTTGCTTCGATCAATGTAGTGGTAACATCTTTGTAGGCAAAATGTTTTAAATGTATTTATTTTAAAAATCAAGACATGGCTTAGAAAGGTAGGCTTGCAAACCTCAGTGTTTTTTAAAGCCAGCCTGCCTCTTCGGGGCTTTTTTTTTTTTTTTTCTAATGATAATTGCTCTTGTAGCGACTCTGATGAATTTAATCTCTAATGAAAAGAGGCACGTTTTTACCCAAGGCTTTGGCAGCAGAGGCTGGCTCCTCTGATCATGGTCTGTGATAGCCTGGATGCAGTTAGGTCTTAATAGAGTTTCATCAGATCTCCCTGGCTAATTGCCCACCCTGGACTCCGTCTGCAGCAGGGATTGACAAAATAAAAGAATAATAGTTCTTTCTGTGACTGGTGCTTAAATATTATCTCTTCTTTTTTTCTTCACTCTTGCAGTTTCAGTGGATCACAGGAGAAACACTCGCTTTCCTTCTTTGATTTATTAGAGGTGAAAGCTGGAAATTTCATATATCAGATGAGCTGAGCTCTGCTCTGCCTTTGGTGTGAAAAAGGTATTTCTCATCGCTCTTCAAGGGACTGTGGGTGTAAGCTGGAGTACAGGAGACTCCACAGAAATATGAGGAAAAAAAACTTTGTCAGGGTGAGGATGAGAGAAGAGTGGCATAGGCTGCGCAGAGAGGGTGTGGGGTCTCCTTCTCTGCAGACATTCAAACCCCACCTGGATACCTTCCTGTGGGCATGGAGATAGCACTAGACAATCTCTTGAGGTCTTTTCTAACCCCTGACATTCTATGATCCTTCCAGCAAACTTCTTTCTGATTGTGCCCCAGCCAGCCTGATCCAGGCAGCTCTGACAGGGCAGATGGGTGCTGTAGATCCCTTCTGAAAGGTTGAAGTGCTGCTCTACTGGAGGACTTTAAAAAAGCCCTAATTATTCTGCTGCTATCACAAGCCTCAGGTTCATTAATACGTACATCAAGTGCTGCATTAGAACAAGGATCAGTCAACAGCAGTGATTTAAGATGTCTGAATTAACTGCTTGATGGAATGATCTGATGTTCTCACATATTGTGCTCTTGTGGTCATCCTGAGGTTCCCATTTCCTCGTCTTTAGCCTCAGTTCTTCCAAGTGTGCCTGAGAAGGGGACACCTGAAAAGCTGTGAATAGAGCTGCTGGCCAACAGATAGAGATGTCAGAGGGGATGAATCTCTGCGATGACTGAGGTGTTAAGTCGTTGAAAGAAAAGTCTACATGACAAATGAGGGATCGGGCAGGAAGCCCGTGGTGCCTCAGTTAAATAATGAAACAGCAGGAAATTGCCTCCAGAGCCGTAAGAGAAATGTAACTCCATCCCTTCACTCATCTTCCTGATGCTCCTGCTGTCTGAAGTAATGGATATCTACCCCAAAAGGTCAACCAAGGCAGCTTTCCACCTCCTTTCCCCCAAATATTGTAGTTTTTTTCTTCTCAATGCTGTTGTTTAGAGGGATTTAAAGGACGAAAGGAGGAGTTGTGTTTGTGGCTCTGCATATAAAGGGGCAAACGGTCTGTAAATCTGCAGCTTTGTGCAGTGATATTTGGTCAAATCTGTGCTGTGAACCACCTGTACAAGTAACAGACTGTCAGGAATAGGCATTTTGGGTTCCCCTTTTCAGCTGGGGGAGCATTGCCCCCATGGCATGTGCTGTTTAACAGCAGCAGTCACCCTAATGTGATTTGGAAGCCCAACTGCATCCCCTGCCCTCTGGGAAGAGGAGCCTCTGAAAAGGCAGCCAAGTGTTGCTGGGGCTTTGCTGTGGCTTCTGCTCCTCTGCCTCTGTCACCATCTTGAGGGTTAAAGCCCTTCTAGCACATCATGGACCAGGAAGCAGGAGCAGGTCTCTTTTTCCTTCTCCTGTGGCTTCGGGTGGGATTCCTGGGATTCATCATCCTGCTGGGAATTCTTTGGTGCATCCTCTCTGCTGCTGCTGGTCAGGCACCTTGGGGAGAGACTGGAAGAATCAGAGGCCACCCAAAATGCACCCTTTCCCCTTCCCAAAAGGCAGCCCCACAGCTGAGGGCAGCTCAGGGGGATTTTGGGCAGAGCCTGGTACCCAGAGGAGCATCACCCCCTGTTGCTAAGCAACTGCTGCCTGATGCTGCAGCACTGCTTGCTGCAGATGCATGCAGATGTGACCACATCTGGCAGAGGAAGGAGGGGTAGTCTTCCTCCTCTCCTGTACCCCTTCTATAGGGTACAGTAGATTAAGCTGCATTTTTATCAGTTCCTGTGGGCTCTTCTCAAACCCTTTACAGCCAACATGAACAGCAGTGTTGGCTCTAAAAATGGTGTTTGGCTTGATTTTGAATTTCATTCCATAGGAAATTGGCTGCTCTGCTTTGAAGCTGTACTTTCATAACAATAATTAGCAGTTTGTATCTTTCCTTATCTAAACACCTAGATGCTAGCAGTCAGTTTGTTCCTGGGGGGTACAGATGCTGAACCACAGGTTGCAGTCTCCCAGGTTGATGTCAGAGTGGTTTTGATATTAATTTGATAGAATTAATCACAGTTCTAGCTTGTAGATGGACTCTGACTGTGCTTCTCTATTAAATCAGTAAAAGAGCTGAGTGATAAATCAGGCAATTTTCTCATTTTCCTTGGTGGAGCTTTTTGTAAACAATTTATTTCTGTCTTGCTCAAGGATTAGGACACTTAATTCACTTTGAGCTTTTAGAGTGGCAACAGATTAAGGGGCTATTCAAGGATGTGCTGGTGCTGATTTAGTCAAACTGGCCATTTGGAAATGTGTGGAGATAAAATCCTATTCATTTTCTTTTGAATACAACTTGTTTTGTTTTATTTTTTTTTCATGTAGCATTTGAAGTGCTGCCACATTGGATTTCCTCTCGCCTCCACCCCGATATTGCTGCAGTTTGTCTCTTAAATTCACCTCAGAGCCTGAAATTGCTCCCAGTCTCACCAACAAAGAGCAATTGGGGGAAACCATTGGTCTGTGAGATGAAAGCCTAGAGCAGGGTGGTGACCACACATGTTCATCAAGCAGGGGAGCAAAACCAGTGTGTGCTTTTCCAGCCCTTGTCCTCAGTCTGTGCCCCTTCTTGTTTCTGCAGAAGTGATATATTTTTTTTATTTCATCTCACTGACCTTTTGAAAGCTTTTGCTACTAGATGTGGGAGGGATGAACACCACAGCTTCCAGCCCCAGAGAAAATTAAATATTGCTCATTCTGTGCATGGCTTGTCTGGTGTGAAATAAGTAGAGCTGGTGATTTAAGGGAAGGAAAAGTGACTGATGGCTATGTTGTGCCCAGCCCCATGTGCTGGCAGCTCCGTGCCAGTGGCCTCTTCAGAGGAATTGGGATGCTGGAGCCCTCAACATAAGAAGGACATTGAGCTGTTGGAGCAGGTGCAGAGGAGACCACCAAGATGATGAGAGGACTGGAGCAATTCCATTCTAAGGACAGGCTGAAGGAGTTGGGGTTGTTCAGCCTGGAGAAGGCTCAGGGGGGACCTCAGAGTAGCTTCTCAATACCTGAAAGGTGCTACAGAAAGGCTGCAGTAGGACTTTTTAATTGGATATGGGATGGAAGGACTAGGAGTGATGGATGCAAATTGGAAGAGGGGAGATTGAGGCTGGAGAGAAGAAAGAATTTCTTTACTGTGATGGTGGTGAGACACTGGAAGAGGTTGCCCAGAGAGGTTGTGGATGCCCCCTCAATCCCTGGAGGTGTTTAAGGCCAGGCTGAATGAGGCACTGAGCAGCCTGGTGGGAGGTGTCTCTGCCTATGGAGGCAGGTGAGTTGGAACTAGATGATCTTTAAGGTACCTTCCAACCCAAACTATTCTATGTTCTCAGGGCTAGAGTCCTACGGAGAACAATCAGAGAGAACCATTCTATGATTGATTTCAGTCACTGAGAAAGAGAAGCTCAGGGCTTGCAGCTATTTTCATTCTGCTTTGTGAGCTGGGATTTGCAACCTCCATAACATCTTCTTACGTGGCAGTTTTAGGAAAGGCTGGCAGTGCAGATGAATTCTAAATTTACATACTCTTTTGGATTATAAACCCTGCTTTTATTGCTTACAGCAGTGCCAGACTGCAGGGTATTCTGGGGCAGGAATTCCCCTGCTTTCCTGCCTCTTTGTTTTAAAATCAGCTTTTTTTTCTTATAAGTGATATCTCAAGCTCTAGCACTTCCTTCTCTACCTGAAAAACAGTGTTCTTTTGTATCTTGGCAAAAACCCTTATTCTTTCAGAAGCTTCATCTCTCATAAGGTCTGGAGAAGGGGCTGTAGGTTATAGAAAGAGCTGGAGGTGGTGTTTGTGTTGAAGTTCTTCCACTCTTGGCTGTTGGTATCTGCTGTGTGTCCTTGGCTGGGGCTTATTTGGAAGAAGTGGAAGGAAGAGGAAAGCTGGGATGGAAGAGTCTGAGCTGAGCAGAAGAACTTGAGGAGAAAGAGGCATGTGGAAGCAAAGAGAGAGCCAAGTCCTCAGAAAATGATGGAGGAAGAAGGAGGAGGGTGAAGGAAGAAGTAGCAGGTGGAGGAAGGTAGAGGAGGAGGGTGTAAGAAGAAGTTGGAGGAGAGAGGAGCTCCTTTCTCCTCTCTTTTTTTTCTAACAACCATCTCTGTTAATTTGTGTGGGTTTTTTCCTTGTCATTTTCTTCCTATAATTAAACCGTTCCCATTGACTGGCGTGGAAATGAATTGCTCTAACCTGGAGCAAACCTTCCCCAGCCCTTGAAATTTTAAATCAACTCTCTGCGAATCACTTCAGCCAGGAAAAAAAAAGAGCTGTTGGTTGTGTTCATGTTTAGGACAGATGGAAAACTTTATTAATGATGACACAGTGGAACAGTGCTTCCAGAATAATTGGGAAAACTGGTTTTAAATCTGTTCCTCTCTTCTGTCTCGGTGGCTCAAATAAGCTGTAGGTAAAATGTAATGTAGATTTGGGAGATGCTGGAAATGACCAGCTGTGGCAGGTTGCTCAGTCCTGTTTTTTACATGAAATGTGTTGTTTAAACAAGGAGATGAACTGGGATGCCAGTGGCTGTGTGCCACTGAGGTGACAGGGTGTTCCTGGGGACTTCGCTTTGGAAGGGACAGAAATCCACTTTTTTTGGGAAAGCAGTGCAATAGGGTGAGCTTGTGTGGCCAGAGCATGATGATGAGTAAGGAAAGCTGTGCCAGGAGTGAGATAAACTGGGGAAGAAACCAGTTGTGTTTGAGATACCAGGTTGAAAAGCTGAGGGTTTTCCAGGACTAGGATAGAGAAGTGTAAAATTGCATTTAATTGAGGTCAAAGTGGGAACAAAGCTTATGATAGCTTTTGCTAATTGTAAAAAAAAATACTTGTTTATGTACTAGAAAAGGCAGCCAAGTGATAAGGATGTTCTCCTTTTGTAGGCACTTGGGCAGTCACCCAGCACTTTGGTGCCGAGATGGTGCTGTGGGAGCATGGCTGGAGCAGAACTTCCAGTCCTGGCATGGGATGCAGCGTGTGATGGTAAGGAGAAGGCTTTAAGTAGTTGCCTAACCTCCAGATCTGCTTGGAGAAGAGATGTGGAGGCTCCATCATGCTTTTGTTGGTCAAGCTTGCTGTCTTTCGTAGGCAAGAGCCTACAGAGGCAGGTGAGCACCTCAAGGTTTCTCTGGTGGTATGAGGTGGTTTCAAACCTTTCAGTGAGATTAAAAATGAGTTGGTTTTGGTGGTCAGGGGCCAGATTTAAAATGGAATTATAAATTACAGTGCTTGAGGAAAGTGAAAGATTCAGTTTTGCTCTTTGTGTTGATGTATCTGTCTAGTGGTTGACCTGTTTCTCAGATCAAGCTGTGTGTTGGTGCTGCTTTGTTGTCTTTGGGGTAATCTCTAGGAAGAATTTGCTGTGTTCTGTGAAAGGCATACATACACATATATAGGAATGTGGTGGCTTTTATTTTTATATATGTAAATGAACTTGGTGTTATTGAATGAAGGCAAGTATTGGAGATGATCCATGATGTACAAATGGTTGGTATTCACAGATGGTTTGTAGAACCATAGAATGTGTTGGGTTGGAAGGGTCCTTCCAAAGCCATCCAGTGCCACCCTCTGCAGTGACAGGGACATCCTGCACTAGATGAGGTTGCTCAGAGCCTCAGCAAGCCTGGCCCTGGATGTCTCCAGGCATTGATGGAGCTTCCATCACCTCTCTGAGCAACCTTGGCCAGAAAGGGTTGTAGGAAACAAAGCACCTGCATGTGTGGGAAGAAATATTCTTTAAACTTCTCCATGCCAGGCTTTCTTGTTGGTTTCTCAGATCAATGTGTGTGTGCTCCTCAGCTAATACTGAGCTGTTTTTCCTTGCTCACAGTGGGATGCCCATCTCTGCTCCCATGTTGGATTCTGACCATGGGGGTTTGACACCTCCCAGTGGCTGCTGCCTTCCCCCGGCGTTGGAGCCAGGACCCCAGCTGAGCAATGAGGAGGTTTGTCTACTGCAAGGTGGTTCTGGCCACTTCCCTCCTCTGGGTGCTCGTGGATGTCTTTCTCCTCCTCTACTTCAGCGAGTGCAATAAATGTGATGACAAGAAGGAGAGATCCCTGCTGCCTGCACTGAGGGGTGAGTGCCCAGTCCAAATCATCTTTGAAGGGCGGAGATTTTTATTTCATTTTAAAATATTTGTCCTGAAATACGTTTCTCTGAACTTTCTAAATTATTTTTTCTCAATTCAAACAGACTGAATGCCAGGGCAGGTTTCTCTAGTTCGATTTTGTTTCTCTAGTGCTTTAGTGGTTTCTGAATTAGTTTTAGTTATTGTAGCATTTGACCTTTGCTGTAGCAAAACCTGAGTCTTGGATGTTTTCCTTCAGCAAAACTAATACGAGACATCTCTGATATGTGGAAGAGAAAACTAAAGCAAATGCATTAAGAATCCTTTTTTTATCAAAAGTCATTTGACCTCAGAGAGAACTGGTGCTCTCTGACTCCTTTTTCATTTGTGGAAAATACTTGTGAGCCTGCTTTTAAGCATTTAGCTCTGGCTGAGGCAATCGTTTTAAAAGATAGATTCTCTCAGCTGTATGGAAACATTAGGATCAAGCCTTAAGTGCATATAGGGCAGAGATTCTTGTCTCTTTCCTAAATATTTTATCAGGGCCATTTACTAAAGGACTTCATGAAAACTGAACCTTGATAGAAGATACAGGTTTTTGAGTTCATAGTCACTTATTTCCGGAGCTGTTATTCTTGGGAGAGATCATGAGATCTCTGTGCCCAACGACCTGAGAAAGGATTTGGAACTTGCACTGAACTTGAAAGGAACTTGTTGAAATCTCCTGCTGGCTCCTGAGTGCAGTTAAGGCTATAAATGTATGGGAAATTAACATCCTAGTCATAAGGAGTTTGGGTGCAGTGTGTGGAAGAAGCAAGATAACTCTGAATCTCTAATAATATTGAAACAAAATTAATTATAGTGGGTGCAGCCACCTTTGTTAGGTATTTACTGCTGACAACATATAGAAATGGTGGCTGAGGCTGTTCCATCAGAAGCCACTGGTCCTCAGTTTTGTCCACAGCATCAGTTCTAATACTTTTATAATATTAAAGCTTTGGGGTTATGGTTGAGTTTAACTTGGCCATTCAGTTCATCTCTCAGCATCTTGTCAGGATGAATGTGTCCAGGAGGGGTTTTTTTGTGCCCTTATTTTAGCATTCATCCTTCATTCACAGTTACTGGAGAAGGTCTTTGCTGCAGAAAAGCCCCAAATTTTAAATTTCACACACAAAGACGTGGGTTAAATTTAGCCTTGCTGTCTGGAAGCTGTTGTTGCTGGCAGTTTGCTGTCCAGATTAAGAGTAAAATATGTAGCGAGCTCAGGGGAAATAAAATATTGCTGTCTAAATAATGAAATGAGGAGCATCTGCTGTGATTGAAACCATGATTTTAAAGGAAATGTGATTAATTAGAAGGAGTGTGTGTGAGCAATGAGATGAAGCTGCAATCCTAGTGCTCCTCTTGCTGCTGCAGTGATGCTTTTGCTGCAGGTTTGTGTTTCAGATTTCATGAAGTGGTGACGACAGATTTTTAATATTATTTTGGTGTCTGGTGCTTTAATGCAGGCTTTTTTTCTGTGACATTAACCATGTTATTGAGTGCTAAAAAGGATCTGTCATAAAAACAGTAGAAAAATGTTAAAATGCTCTCTTGAAGAAGACTTGATGCGAGGGGAAGGTTCATTTATTCTGACCTTGTGTTTAGGTAGGTTTTGGGTTTTTTAAAGAGAACAGCTCTGCCTTATGATCACGTAAAGCAGGTGAGTGAAGTGTTTGGATGCTGCAGTAAAAGTTTGGGGTTATGGCCAAGTTGAGAACACCAGGCATTCCTTTGGGTGGTTTCCATGGTAATGTGTTCATCTGTGGGGTCACTAAGGGGCTTGGGCTGTTGGCAGCAGCAATGGCAGCAAAGATTTTTTTTTAACAGCATCCCATGAAGATTCAGTGGTGGGGCAATGAGTGTCCACCTTGCCCTCAAATCTTATTGCAGTTTTGTCAAAAAATAAAATGTGAAAGTGCTGATTTGGGAGCTCCTTCGTTAAGTGGTTGAAGGAGAAGGTGCTTCTGAAGCTGGAGGAGAAGCTGGTGGAGCTTTAAGCCGCCCTTTTTATGACTGCTGGGGTGGTGTTTTTCTGGAGAAGGATGATAGGGAGTTTTTGGGGACGCTTTTGAGATAGGTAGTAATTTGTTTTATCACTTAAATAGTGTTTGTCAGGATGGAATAGGAATAATAATAAGGAATCATAATATCAATTGTAAAGCAGAAGTTGTTTATGTACCCGAGCTTCATCCTGGGAGGCTTTTTTTAGTGTCTGACACGCAGAGAGTTGGTGTGTGCTCTAATGAAAGGCTTTTACAGACGTTCTCCGGGGCCTTGATTGCCAAATGTGACAAGCTAAAGCCGGCGTTCATTTGCATAATAAAGACTGAAGAATGGCAGTGAGATTCCTTCCAATGTCACCCCACTTGTCCTTGGGACCCTGCACTGTGTTCCAACATAATCATCCCCATGCAGTGTGAGATGATGTGCTCACTTGGGCTAGATGAATGGTCCCATCAGTGACACCATCTGATAACTCTCCTCCACCAAAGGCAGGGATTTGTTGTAAGGAAAGTAATTTGCCAGAAACCAAAGGAGTTTATTGGTGGAAAAATTTTGGCTTGGCTCTTTTCTGTTGTTGATGCTTTGGCTGGACAAGGCATTGAGCAACCTGGTGTAGTGGGAGGTATCCCTGCCATGGAACTAGATGATCTTTAAGGTCCAAACCATTCTAGATTTAAATTTCTCTAATCATAGAATCATAATCATCTGGAAAATGTCATTATAGGGAAGATGCCTTCCTCTCTGTTTTAATTGTGCTGCTCTAGGATACCAAAAAAATCTGGAAAAAGTAATTTTATATGGATTTTAACAGCAGTTTGTCATGTTGTGTTGAAACTGCTGTGGTCAGCAAGGAGTTTTGTTACCTTGTGCTGAGGAAACACACTTGCTGTAGTGTTAGAAGCACGGAAGACTTGGGTAGAGTTAAAGTTTGTTGGTTTAATTCTGTAAAGCAGCCTTCTGCCTTCAAAAATTGGTGGGTTTTATTCTATTCAGGCTGAATTTCTAACTTGCTCTGACACCAAGCAGGAGGTGAAAACCTATGCTGAGTTCTCACTATTGTCAGAACTAACTAAAAGTTGTTGTTTATGGATATTGGCAAAGCTCAATGGAAGAGGCAGAGAACTTCTCTTCAAACCCTCTGGCTGAAAACTGTGGGATTTACTTCAGAAAGTGGGTATAAAGCTTACTGAGCTTCCAGAGGTCTGAGAACTGTTGTTGGATCTGTGTTTTTAGCTTTAAAATATTTGTGTGTTTTCAGTTTATTTGAAATGTGTTGGGTTTTTTTTTGGCTTCTGCTATTTTTTGCTGTTGCAAACTGAAGTAGGTCTCCAATTTCTGTGGTATTTCTGTTGGAATTACTTTTCCTTTTATAAATAGGTTGTCTTGAAGTGTGGGTTTGTTTTTTTAAGTTTGGTGTTTATTTCATGCTAGAATTTCATGTAGTAAATGGTACTTTCTGACCATGTGGCTGTGGGCTGTGCTCCCTCTGAATCCTACTCTCCACAGAGTGCTGAATTCCAGGATCAGTTCTTGGTGGGACATTGATATCTGAAAAGCAAATGAAAACTTTAACCATGAAAGACTTTCTCCATTAAGTGATAAGAGCTATTTGTAATAAAAACCTGCCAATCTCTCATGCTTTAAGAACAATTTAACTGTGTTAAATTCTCTTCTTTCAGGCTTTCTATAGCTGCAATTTCCCTTATTTGCTGCTCCAGTGGAAATGTGGAGTTGCAGTGTGGTGTACTGGGATTTGGCTGGTTCGGCCCTTGGCTCTGCTTTCGATGGTCTTTAAAATTTAAGTGTATTAAATTATCCCATTTTAAACTTCATAAAATGTCAATCTGTCTCATTTTGCTGCGCAGTGGAAGTCTCAATTCTGAGTGGAGCACACCATGACTCTGGTGCAGGTGGATCTGTTGACTGGTAGGAGTGTGTTCCAGCCCTGAGCAGCATCTCTGGGGCAGAAAGTGGGTCACTGAGTGGAGCTGGAGGTGTCTTTCATGACTGGTGTCACAGTGGAGTTGGGTGGCTTGTCCCCATGTTGTACCACCTTGTCCTGGTTGCATGGCACAGTGTGACTGGTGAGAGATGTCTCCTTGGAGGAGGAAGGGAAAACATAGAACGTGTTGGGTTGGAAGGGACCTTCCAAGGCCATCCAGTGCCACCCCCTGCAATGGCAAGGACATCCTGCACTAGATGAGGTTCTCAGAGCCTCAGCAAGCCTGGCCTTGGATGTCTCCCGGCATTGATGGGGCTTCCACCACCTCTCTGGGCAGCCTGGGCCAGTGTCTCACCATCCTCATGAGGAAGAACTTGTTCCTCATGTCTCATCTGCCCTGCTCTAGTTTCAAACCATGCCCCTCATCCGACAGGGAATGGCTCCATTCCCTGGCAAACAGCCCCTCCCCAACTGTGATGAAGCCCCTTCAGACACTGGGAAGCCACCAGAAGGTCTCTTGGAGCTTTTTCTCCAGCAGCCCCAGCTCTATCAGCCTGTCCTCAGAACAGAGGTGGCTCCAGCCCCTCATCATCCTCATGTCCTCCTCTGGCCCCTCTCCAGCATCTCCATGTCCTTGCGCTGAGAACTCTGGAGCTGGAAAAGGATCTGCATGAGAAAAAAAGCTGGAACAAAGAGTCTTTTGGGTTCTTCTGTTCTTTTTCTGTCGTTTTGACTATTCAGGGACCAGCTTCTGTTTTGAAGGTTAAAGATGTGTATCACTGATAAACATTCCACTCAAGCATTTAATTTAATTTCCTCAAGGATACAGTACCCGGTGGTATCCATTATTTAGGTATCTCCATAGTCCTCAGCGTCAGGCACTTTAATCCTTATTATATGACATGACAAGGCAATGAAATTGAAATATGGGCCGTGTAAAAAGCATTTTATGTTTATACATTCTATTTGCTGCACTTTGAGAATCCTGGAGCTCTTTGGTTTTTAGGAGCCAGTGATTTGGCATCTCCAAATTTATTTTACTATAAGCTGACAATTGCTGGGAAGCTTGGGTCCATCTCTAGGTATTTGTTTTTTCTTGCAGAAAATGCAGATATTATTTTAGAATATGTTACTAGCTGCTTTCTTGCAGTTTTGAAGATGCCAGTGTTAAAGGAAAACATTATGCTTTACATTTGGCCTCGGAGGAGAAATGGTGAAGAGGAAAACCACCATAAAAGAACAATTTAAAGGTCAACTGAAGGCAATTGTGATACAATGTGAAAATAATAAGCTTCAAAGATGTTAGGGCTTCTTGTCCTTCAGGTGTGTTTTGTAAACAGCAGAGAGATGGCCGTTTCTATAATAGAGTAAAAAAGCCAGCAATTTTAGGAGTAGGAGTTAATAGTCTACTTCTTTTTCTAATATTGTGGGGTATAATTAAAACCTGCTGCCAAAATGGAAGTGTAATTGCTAATGTGAGTTATTGTACCAGGGAGAGCTACAGCAAGGGAAAGTATCAGGCATTTGGTGAGAGCAGGCAGAATCATTGTGCCATAAAAGTGCAAAAAGAAGAGGAAAAAATCCTTGCTCAATTATCACACAGGGTACAGTTAAAACTGCTTCTTGAGGCACTTTGAGTAGATAAATGCCACCATCAGTTTCGTTTGTAGGTCTTAATTTTAGCCCCCAAATACCTGTAGGCACATTTTTTTTATTAAAAACATAACACAGGGCTTTCCACAATTAAGGATGGCACTGATGCACTGCCTGGGGATGTGGAATCCTTGCTGTTACAGCAGAGGTTTTGAGTTGGAACACTACAAAGTGCAAAGTTTTGGGACCATTGAGCTCAGGGCTCTGGTCTGGTCATTATTTGCTTGCAGAACAGACTTCCACAGCTGAGGATGAACTTACACTGGGAACCCTCTTACCATTGGGATCCCACCTTGAGCTACAAAACCCCATTTATTTTAGTGGAAAGAGCTGCTGAAGCAGCCCTGCTGTATTTTGCCCCATCCCTATCATAGAACCATAGAATGTATTAGGTTGGAAGGGCAATTCCAAAGTCACCCAGTGCCACCCCCTGCAGTGACAGGGACATCCTGCACTAGATGAGGTTGCTCAGAGCCTCAGCAAGCCTGGCCCTGGATGTCTCCAGGCATTGATGGAGCTTCCATCACCTCTTTGGGCAACCTGGGCCAGCATCTCACCTATGTTCTGATGGATGTTTGTGGGGATCAGAAGCTGTGATGTTCCAGATTGCCTGAAAGTCCCTTTTTCTGATTGTGGAGGCACCACCTGCAGCATCCCTTGGGCTGAGCCTGGAGTCACGCAGCCCTGGCTTGTGCTGGCTCCTAAATGCCAAGGATGACATTTCACAGTCAGAGAGAAGCAGTTTGAGAATTATTAGTGCTTGGAAGTATTATGGGCTCTCGTGAGGAGGAGAAAGAGATTAACCTTCTGGTTAAACAAATAGAATGTAAATTAATTTAAATTTGGTTTTCAACCTTTGTGTGGTACTTTGCCTTATTGCTGTTCTGCAGTCTTTTCAAACGAGTTTATGTAGCTCCTTCAAGAAGAACTTCAGCCTCCTCCTGCTTGGTTTCACACTGAATGTCACAGCTTTAGTTGGTATTTCTTTCCTTATGTTCCAAATATTTATTTTTTTTTTTCCCCCCATCAGGGACCAAAGCAGTTACTCCTTGTTGTGTGTCAGTCACTTGTCACTGTAGTGTGGGGAGCTGGGGGTTAAAATTTATAGCATTTGAACCTTTAGATCCTCTGCTTCGTGCTGCCATAATGATGCTGCTGATACATCTGACAATTTGGCTGATGCTGTCCAGAATTGCCCATTCTCTGGTTTGTGGCAGCTCTGCCTGACATGAGGTGTCACAGCCCCA
The DNA here is from genome assembly GCA_013400935.1 of Turnix velox. Classification (NCBI taxonomy): domain Eukaryota; kingdom Metazoa; phylum Chordata; class Aves; order Charadriiformes; family Turnicidae; genus Turnix; species Turnix velox. The sequence goes on along the minus strand of VZTY01012910.1, from coordinate 296,673 downwards.
TGCAGCCCTTCAAGAGAATAAACATATTTATGTGTCCTCTCAGCACAGTCTCTGTTTCCCTGCCACCTTCCTGCTGGGCTGAAAATAGACTTCATTGAGTTTCCTAGGTACGTGTTTAAGACATAATTAAACAGAATTTGCTGAGGAATCTCCTATTTTCTGCTTGCCCACGCACTCTGATTCCCATTCTGGAACCCTCTCCTGCTTTAGGGCTCATTGCACCTGAGATCTGATGATCTTTGACTCCTTGGTTTCTATTTTTGCTTTTTAAAGTTTCCATTTTGATGACAGTACACTTCCCGTCTCTCTCCTGTCTTTAGAGATTAACTTTTGCCACTAATCTATGCTTTTTTATTTTCATTACATAAATATTTTTTCACTTTTCCCCATACCAGGCTGGTATTTGAATTGTTAATACTTTCTCTTCCAAATGCTTCTCATTGCAATCCTATTACTTTTTATTGTAGTTATTATTTTTTATTGTACATGTAATTTGTTTTGAAATTTATCTACCCTTTCAGAGCAAGTTTTAAGATCTGAGGGAGAAATTCTTTGCTGTGAGGGAGGTGAGCCTCTGGTCCAGGTTGCCCAGAGAAGCTGTGGCTGCCGCAGCCCTGGAGAGGTTCAAGGGTAGGTTGGATGGGGTTTTGAGCCACCTGGGCTGGTGGGAGATGTCCCACACCAACCCAGCCCCCAGTGTAAGGAAGGAAGGTGAACATTTGAGGTGGAAAAAACCCAACAAAATAAAATCAGGGGTATTGAATCCTTCTGGCTTCCGTGTTTATTTGTGCCACAGTCCCTGTGCTGTGCCTGTGGAGAATTGTGAAATAAATTGAATGCTTTCAGATCTATTGGGCTTTGCTTTCCCCCTCAGCTCCTCTTTTTCTTTTTTTTTTTTTTTTTTTTTTTTAATCTTGAATTCTATGCTTTGTATTCCCCCCTCCACCAAAGACCTCAGCGCCTCCAACAAGCGCTGGCGAGGGAGTTGTTTTCCTTTCCAAAGGAGTCCTCTCTCTGCTGGCAGCTGATGAGAAATGTCTGCAGGCAGAATGCTGGAAAAACAGTGTTTTTATTCTTTGTGGCTGTGCCTGGTGTCAGCTCCATCATCACCTCCCCCTGCTCCCAGGCCGTAACTGAAGAGATGAGCTAATTCTTGTGCTGGGGGGTAAGGCTATTTTTTGATTATTTTTTTTTCTTTCCCCCCTTAGAAAGCACACTTTGGCATTACTTGAGATGCGCTTCAGTAAGTTAACAAGGAAATCTGCTGAATCATTTCTCTGCTGTGGCTGCAGCCATTAAACAGAGCTAAGTGGAGCAGCGTGAGGTGCATACACAATTAGGAGTGTATCCAGCTCCTTCTGCAACTACCTGAGGTGTAGAAGCCTGCAGAGAGTCATGGATTACTTTAGTTTCAACATCTTGGAAGATAATCACAGAAGAGTTCTGTTCCAATTAAAGCAGCCTCGTTTGCTTGCCCAGAAGCATAATGAGTTTATGCCCTTGAAGGACAAAAGCACTGGGTCTTTCTCTTGATTCAACCCAAGCTTTGTTTTGTTGTTGTGTGCTTCATGTCTGCTGGGTTTGAGACAGCTGAGAACTTTTTCTTACTGAGTCTTGAAGCTCATAACTTGGTTATTCAAACAGGGGAGAGAGCAATTCCATATCAGGCCAAGTTGGATGATGCATTGAGCAGTCTGGTCCTAGTGGGAGGTGTCCCTGCCCATGGCAGGGTGGTTAGAACCAGATGATCTTTAAGGTCCCTTCCAACTCAAACCATTCTATGAAAGCAGGAGGAGATGGTCCTGGGAATGATTGCTGCTGCACCTCTGAAGATGTTAGTGTCCATATGTCAGTTTGTAAACCCTGTGCAGAGACAGCTTTGGAGACTGAAGAGCAGAATTCCCTTTCCAAAGGATGATCAGGCTGAAGGATGCCACAAGGACAAACTTCCTTCACTGTCTCATCCCTCCTTTTCCTTCCCAGGGGTCATTCATATCCCTATTTTGAGGAATTCCTTCCTTTCAGTGTATGCTAAGTTTCTCAGGGAGGAAGACACTGACCAGGTTCCTCTCTGTGCTCCTTACCTGTTTTCCCCATGGCTCCAGCAGTCTCACTGACCATTTCCACCAGCTCCCTGCTGCTATTTACATAAATCTGTGCCTTCTGCCTCTCGCAGCAGAAAGGAGCCAGAATTTATTTCCATAAACAACACTTGCAGCTCAAGGGACCATCTTTTCCCATTGCTGTCTCTGAGAAGCCTCAGCGCTCCTCCAGAAAGTGATGATGTAGCAGAGTTTAATTATCAGCCATTAATCCCAAGTATTTTGTTTTCTTATTGCACCTTGCATAAATATACCTTATGAAATGTTCCTGGAGGAATTCAACAGCATGTAGAATGTAGAAGCAGGAGTGTAGGTGTGCAGTGCAGGCTTCCAGGCAATGCTGCAGGCAAGGAGTAGCTGCAGAGAGGAGCAGTTGTCACCCTTGGAGGCAGCTACAAGCTACCTGCATGGAGATGTTCTTTATTTCTTTTCAGTGGTAGCTTGAAGTGGTTCAGACTGTGAGATCATAGAATCAAAGAGTGTTTGGGTTGGAAAGGACTTGGAAGACCATCTTCAATCATCTAGAAAGGCTCTAGGTATTGATTACTATCCAGACTGAGATAAAACCTGACCTGGAGTAACTGTGTCCTCAGGACAAGATTTGGAGCTGTTGGAGAGGGGCCAGAGGAGGGCATGAGGGTGATTAAAGGGCTGTGAGGACAGGCTGAGAGACCTGTGGCTGTTGGAGAAGTGGCTCCCAGTGCCTGAAGGGGCTCCAAGAAAGCTGGGAAGGGGCTGTTTGCCAAGACATGGAGCCACAGAATGAGGGGCAGTGGTTTGAAACTAGAGCAGGGCAGGTTAGGTGAGACGTGGAGAGGAAGTTCTTGCCCATGAGGGTGGTGAGACACTGGCCCAGTTTGCCCAGAGAGCCGGTGGAGGTTCCATCATACCTGAAGACTTCTGTAGCCAGGCTTGCTGAGGTTCTGAGCAATCTCATCTAGTGCAGGATGTTCCTGTCACAGCAGGGGGTGGCACGGGATAGCCTTGGAAGGTGCTTTCCAACCCAACACATTCCATGGCAGAGAATGTTGTGATGGGTTTTTGCTTTCTTTTAACATTTCTTACTGGATGTTGATGATCGTGGAGCCCTGTTGGTGAGGAACAGTGTTGCCAACTGTGTGCTAAAAATCAGCTGTTTCTCTCTTTATTCCAGCTGTTATTTCTCGGAACCAAGAAGGACCTGGAGAGATGGGGAAGGCCGTGCTCATTCCCAGGGATGACCAGGAGAAGATGAAGGAGCTGTTCAAGATCAACCAGTTCAACCTCATGGCCAGTGACTTGATTGCCTTGAACCGCAGTTTGCCTGATGTGAGGTTGGATGGGTGAGTTCCTGCTGAGCTGTGGCATAGAGCATCACCTCAAGGTTAATTAGTAGCAGCTAATTATTAGCAGTGGTTGGCTAAGGAAGCTGAATTTCAGTGAAACCATCTGATCTGGGCAGGTACACCTCCCAGCAGCCCAGGTTGCTCCAAGCCAATCTTGTCCTTGAACCTCTCCAGGGATGGGGCAGTCACAGAGGATTTCTTCCTCAGATCTCACCTCATTCTCCTCTCTTTCAGTGTCAAACCCTTTCTCCTCATCCCATGGTGTCCCTCCCCAGCTTTCCTGGAGCCCCTTTAAGGTCTGGAAGGGTCTCTGAGGTCTGTCCAGAGCCTGCGCCAGGCTGAACCCCCCAGCTCTCTTGGAGTAGAGGGGCTCCATCCTCTGGATGTGTCAAACTGCCCATGGTCAGTTTGGTGCCTCTCTCTTGCCCATGGAGCCTTTACAGGGTGTAGATCAGAAGAGCAGATTAAATATTGAACTTAAGGAGCAGCCCCCAGTAGGAGGGGGTGAGATCAGTACCGGGGGAACTCTTATCTGCCTTTCTTTGGTGGGAAGAAGCCTCATGTTGTCTGGAAGGAGTGACAGCATTAAGGGATTTAGGAAAAAATTATTTTCTTTGCTCATTTTCCTCTTCAGGCAGATGCTTTCTGTGCAGATTCTTTGGGGAGCATTCTGTTGTTGTGGAAGCCAATTCATAATGCTTTGCTGTTGAGCAAGAATATGATTTTATGGTTAATATATTTAATGTGTGACAGGAGGACGTATTTTTATTGACGCGGAGAAAAGATTTGCTCTGGGTGTCAAACTCAACTGTTCCTTTCTCATCATAAGTGCCAGCCTTTCCTTCAGAGGCCAGAATGTTTTCTGTGGCAAATGAAATGACTAGAAGAGCAGAAAATAAAAAAATTATCTTGCTGTCTGGTGGGAAATCTGCAATAACTGGTGTGGCTGCAGGTGCTGCTCTGCTGTGTGTGACCAGGAGCTGATGGCAAGGTCAATGTTGGTGAGGTGTCAAGGTGCACTGGCTGCCAGGTGGGAAAATCAAGGCTAGAGGGATGGAACTTCTCTAAAGGTGATTTAGTTGATGTTATCTGGTTGTAGGGAGTTGGGAGAGGGACAGGTTGTGTCTGTTGCCTGTGCCACTTGGGGACAAGATCAGCCCCATGGAGCTTCCATTCCATTCTCCATGGCTGTGGTGCTCCTGGGGGGTTGCAAGACCAGAGGGTGTTTATAGAGGGCTAATTAACTCTTGGCATCATTAGAGCTTTGAATGATTTGCTACTAAATGTCAGCATCTTGCTGCCTGTAAGTGGTGTGCCCATGTCTCTTGGAGTGAAGTCCCTGCTGTGGCTGCCTGGTCAAGCAGTTAGGAGCCCACCAGGGTCCCCCCAGCAGTCCTGTCTCCTGGTGGTGGTGCTGAGCACTGCTTCTCTGCTCTGGCACACACAACACCTTCCAGCCCTGGGCTGGTTTGAGTTGGAGATGCTGGAAAAGCAACCAAGTGCCTTTTTCATGGTGGTGTCTTCTTGCTGCCAAAGCACCACCAGGTTCTCACACACAAGGCTGCTCTTAAAATTAAAAACTTGCTGCTGTCAGAGCTTTGAGAGAGGGTGATTGATCCCGGGAGACCACTGGGCTCTCCTGGCACTGGGTGAGGAGCTGTTGGAGCTTGACGAGGGGGGATTGGATCACTTCCAACAGCCACCTCCAAGGCAGCTTGCTTTGTTCTTGCTTTTTGGTGAAAAAATACTGCTCTTCGAATTAATTTCTCAGCTTGGCAGGTAGTTATGTGTGGTCTTAACTAGATAAGAGGATAATCCATCCGTGTGTGCCAAGTGCAGGCTGCTGTGTGGGACAGGACAGCCGTGGTTAGCACAGGGGAAGATTTGTGATTCAGCACCATCAGCAGAAGAACACCTGACTGAGGTGAGGAGACAGGAGCACTCAGTTGAGGGGAATTTGTGTAACTCATTGAAATGGAAATGGGTTATCCCTGCTAATCTGAAAAAGGATTAGATTTCTCTACACCTGGGGGTGAGCTGAAGGAGCGGGGACACTGTCAGGGTGAAGGGATTATGGATGGAGGCTGTTGGGGCTTTGGGCTGTTGAGGGGTTACTCACACTTGGCATCTGTGTAGGCATTGATGCACGTGAATCTCTGGAGATGACCCTGACCAGCATCAGCCTCCACCTCGTGAAGTGGCTGTAACTCAGTTTTTAGGTTTAATAGTGTAAAGTTGTTGGAGTGTGAAATTGCTTCTGTCATGGAGAGCCATCCCCTTGGCCCCAGGAGGTTGGCTTAGGAGTGGGCTGTTGCTGCCGTCCCTGCTCTGAGCCCAGCATTCAGCTTTTGTAGGTGCCTGTGTGAGATTTCTTCCTCTGTGAGACTCTTGAGGAAGGAGGACAGGCTGAAGGAGTTGGGGTTGTTCAGCCTGGAGAGGAGAAGGCTCAGGGGGGACCTCACAGTAGCTTCTCAGTACCTGAAGGGGGCTACAGAAAGGCTGGGGTAGGATTTTTGAATAGGATATGTGATGGCAAGACTAGGAGAAATGGATGCAAATCGGAAGAGAGGAGATTGAGGCTGGAGATAAGAAAAAAGTTCTTTGCTGTGAGGGTGGTGAGACACTGGAAGAGGCTGCCCAGAGGGGTTGTGGATGCCCCCTCAATCCCTGGAGGTGTTTAAGGCCAGGCTGGATGAGGCACTGAGCAGCCTGGTGTAGTGGGAGGTGTCCCTGCATGGCAGGGGGGTTGGAACTGGATGATCTTTAAGGTCCCTTCCAGACCAAACCATTCTATGACATACACTTAGGATGCTGTTGGTAGGTTTTTTCTGGGCTGGAGCAGAAAATGGAGCAGGCATCTTCTGGTGGGCATCCTCAGCTCCCCCAGCCCTTAGCTTCTCTGGGGACCCAAAGACACCTTGGAGAACAATAAGGACAGTGGCTGAAAGACTGAAGATCCTGGGAAATACTCCGTGATGATGAACATTCTGTCCCCTAATGCTCCATTTGTACTGCTGGCAGGGAAATCCCCCTTCCTTGTCGTGTTGCTGCTGATGGAGGTGCACTTGTGAATATTTCAGAAGGTGATCTCTTGTAGCATTTCTTTTCTGATTTCCCAAATTGTGTCTGTTTGAAATGCAATTAAAGGGGCTGTTGTGAAGTATGAGACAGGCAGAATTTATTCTGGCTTTGTGTGTGCTTTGATGTTCAGCTCTAGAAGACTGTTCTGAATGCAGACAGCTTTGTGCTGCTGCCTGCTGGGGTTTGGGGCTTTGATACCCACTTGTAGGGGCCAGAGTTGACACAAGGAACCTTCCAAAGGCCATTACATGTGTGGGGATAAATTTTACTGTGCCTTGGAAAGAAATTAATTAAAAATGTCCATTTTTGGACATTCTGTCTTACTGGGCTTGCCCTCCTTTGGTTCCAGGGAGTAGTGTTTGGGCTTTTTCTTCTTCTTTTTAAGCAGACACCAAAGGTGGGAAGGTCTTTGAGGGCTCTGTTCTTCAAAGTGTAGAATTTGAAATGTGGTCTGTCCATCTGTACCTGATGGTTACATGAGTTTTGTGTTTGGAGGTGTTGAGGCTGCTGGGTGCTGATTCCTCACTGTACTGAGTAAGAACTGGAATTGAAGGAAGCCATGAACGTGGCCATGTGTGTTTCTCTAGGTGTCTGTCCTGTTTTCTTAGCAGTACAACAGAATATGATGTTCCCTCTGCCTTTGGGCTTCATGTTTAGGAGTTGGGAGAGATCTGCAAACCAGTTTGAAATGTTTGAAAAACAGGATTTTGATGTTCCCTCTGCCTTTGGGCTTCAGGTTTGGGAGCTGGAAGAGGTCTGCAAATCAGTTTGAAAAACAAAATTTTATATTCACTCTGCCTTTGGACTTCAGGTTTGGGAGCTGGGAGAGATCTGCAAGCTAGTTTGAAATGTGTCTTGCTCAGCAGTCCCTTTTCCAGCCTGTCCAGGGTAGGGCTCTTTAGATTTTCTTTGAGATTAACTCCCCTTTAATCCTGGGTTTGTCTTTTTTTTTTCCTTTTCTCTTCCTTTACTCGTTGGCAGGTGTAAGACAAAGGTCTACCCTGATGAACTGCCCAACACGAGCGTGGTCATTGTCTTTCACAATGAAGCCTGGAGCACTCTGCTGCGCACTGTCTACAGCGTCATCAACCGCTCACCCCACCGCCTGCTGGCTGAGATCATCCTGGTGGACGATGCCAGTGAGAGAGGTGGGTGTGGGGAACCTCCAGAGCTCAGGAAAACCCCTGAACATGTCAAAATGCATTTCCCATGTTCTAGGGAGATCCCTGCACAGAGGGCTGAAGGTGAGGTTTAGACTCTGCAGTTAAATTTGGACTCCTTGATAGGTGCTGAACATCGCTAGAAAGAGCAGTTTTCCTCTTGGTTCAGGTTTTTTGGGGGAGGGGTCTTTAAAAATTGTTTCTGATTGTCTCGAGCAGAGTTTCTGAAGGCTTCCTTAGAGAATTATGTGAAAAACCTGGAAGTCTCTGTGAAGATCATCCGGATGGAGCAGCGGTCGGGGCTGATCCGCGCACGGCTGCGGGGGGCGGCCGCCTCCACAGGGCAGGTCATCACCTTCCTGGATGCCCACTGTGAGTGCACTCTGGGCTGGCTGGAGCCACTGCTGGCCAGGATAAAGGAGGACAGGTAAGGGGAGGGGGTCTCCCACTATCCCCCCTCCTGCTGGCCTCTGTTTCTCTGCTCTGCTGAGATCCCACCTGGAGTGACTGTATCCAACTCTGGAGCCCTCAGCTCAAGGACAAGGGGCAGTGATTTGAAACTAAAACAGGACAGGGTTAGATGAGACATGAGGAAGAAGTTCTTCCCCATGAGGGTGGGGAGACACTAACCCAGGTTGCCCAGAGTGATGGTTGGAGGTACTATTAGTGCATGGAGACATCTAAGGCCAGGCTTGCTGAGGCTCTGAGCAACCTCATCTAGTCCAGGATGTCCCTCTCATTGCAAGTGTTGGACTGGATGACTTTGAAAGATGCTTTCCAACCCAGCTTATTCTCTGATATTTATATAAAAATATGATTTAATGCTTATAATCCCAGTAAAACCAGCAGCTTGTGCCAGACCTTCCCAGAGTCTAGTTATCTCCCACCCTTATGGCCACCGTTGGTTTTCCCATGTGCAGCATTGTCTCCTCATGATGTTTTTTAATTTTAAAACTCATTCTGACCCAACCCAATCTAGGATTTTATGATAATGTATTTTGGTTTAGAAAAGCTGAGGTCTTGGTTTTGTTTTTTTTTTTCCTTGCAGGAAAACTGTTGTCTGCCCAATCATCGATGTGATCAGCGATGACACGTTTGAGTACATGGCTGGCTCTGATATGACCTATGGAGGCTTTAACTGGAAACTTAACTTCCGCTGGTACCCAGTTCCACAGAGAGAGATGGACAGGAGGAAAGGAGACAGGACCTTGCCTGTAAGGTGAGGAAATAGAGAGTACTGAGCTGCTTGGCTCTTCTGTGTGCTTGTGTGTGTGGATAACGATGGTTAGCAGCCAGGATTTTACTGCAGTGTCAGACAGTTGGGCCACAACATTCAGGGCAGAGAAAAACAAAATTTGCTTCCTCTCTGGAGGTGTTTAAGGCCAGGCTGGACAAGGCAGTGAGCAACCTGATCTAATGGGAGGTGTCCCTGCCTATGGCTGGGGGGGTGGAACTTGATTATCTTTAAGATCCCTTCCACCCCAAACTATTCTATGATTCTATGACCTATCCTTAGAACTGCAGAGCAGTTTGTCAGAGCTGAGAAAAACATCTTCTTCCCAGCATTCAGTAATTCAAAATATCTCCTGCTTGTGGAGTTCTGTTTGCTCTCTGCAAATAGCCCTTAACCTCCTGTTTGCAGATGTTGCTATTTTTTTCATACTTTAGGGCAAGTTTTATAATGCTCATTAGAATGCTCATTTTTGAGCATCAAGCCCAAGTATTTGGTTCTGGTGATTTGCACTTAAAGTGCAGGCTTTTATTGCCCAAGAAAATAAAATTGATGTCTGTGCACACAGTGTCAGAAATGATCTCAGTCTGTCCCGGATCCCTGGGATGGTTCCTGGCCTCCCCCATTTAATTGCTCAAGCCACAGGCTGCAACAAAACCTCTGGAAAAAAAAGCATTTAAGTGAAGCTGAAACAGAACAAATTGAATAAATAGCTTGTGGTGGGTTGTTTGCTTGGCTCTAATAGCTTCTGTGGTCTTCATGAAAAGCTTTAAAAATAAAATAAAATTTAAAAAGCAGGTTTTACAAGTGGAGGCAATAGTTTGAAAGCTGTCTGAGGGACAGTGGGGAGAATTCCAGGTGGATAAAGCCAGCTCCTTTGCAAAACCCTCCCAGGGAAGGCAGGTGGTAGGCAAAGAATGGCCCAAAATGGATGTTTGTCTGCAAAGTCTGCCAGCAGATCTTCCATTAAAGCTGAGATGTGCACTATGATGAGTAGTGTTAATTGTCCTAACGAGCTGCAGGGTCATGTTAATTGTCCTAATGATCTGCAAACAAAACCTCTGGTGTGCTGCTGCTCACTGTGCTGCTTCTTGACACATCAGAGAGATGCAAACCCCAGTTCTTACTTCCTTACCCTGAAATGGAGCAAGTGCTTCATTCCAAACCAGATGTAATTGATTCTTGAAATTATGAAAGCAAAAAAATACCTTTCTGGGTTTTTTTTCCCCACCAGCTTCTAACTGGTGATGGATTGTCAGGGCTTTTTCAAGGTGCTCTTGGTGGGATGGCTGTTAGGGAGCAGAGTGTGGGTGAAAGAGGCAGAGGCTGATGCCAAGTGGCACATAATTATCTCTTACACAGCACTTTGGAGTGATGATGTGGCTCTGAGGGTAATTGTCCCTGTTTAAAGGCAAAATGTCAGCTTTTAAACATAGAGAGGCCTTTTCTGACCACGTAATGGGGTGTTCCAGTGTCAGGAATTCCTCCCACTTTCATTTCTCTTTTAAAATGCTGGAAGGGGAACCAGCAAAGCAAGTGAGCCATGGTGTAATGTAAAATTGCTGGGTATAAGTCATCGAATAATAACATTTAAAACCATCAGCTGCTTTCTAGAATTCCCAAATATTTATCAAATGCAGCCCATCAAAGCCCTGGTGTCAAAAGCAGTCTCAAATCCCCAGCCCAGGAGGAAAAGTGTGATATTTCAGCTAAATTAAGGTTGATTTTGGCAGCTGCTGCTGCTCAAATATTCACAAAAAAGAGAGAGAAAAATAAAAACCACAAAGCCTAAAATATACCAAAAACTTAGGAACAAATTGGTGAGTTTATGTTTTTTATTATCCCATGTCACTTTCCTCATTCAGTAGCGTTATTTCAGTCTCAGGTAGATTGACTGTGTCATAAAGATATAAAATCCATCATAGTTTTGTCAAATAAAATGTCAAACAAAGAAGAATATGTCATAAAACCAGATCATCCTTTATCTTGAAGCGAACTCATTCCTCTTCCTGTGATTTTGCCTGTGGCAGTGGAGGGGTTGGGTGGACAGAGATGAGTTTACAAACATCTTGTCTCCCTACATCTGCAGGGTTGGAAACACCAAGTGTTCCTGGGCTGAACTTTGGCAGTCTCTGTTTCCATACTTGCTCTTTGTTTTTGTTAATCTGAATTAGAGATTGAGAGGAAAAATGCAGGATCGAGAGTTAGGAGCAAGGTGGGCTGGTGGGAAGTGTCTCTGGCCAATGCAGGGGAGCAGGGACAAGATCATCTTTAACATTCCTTTTCATATTCTTCTTCTTGTCCCAGCCCTGGAGGGGTTCAATTGAGGCCAGGTTGGATGGGGCTTGGAGCAGCCTGGACTGGAAGGAGGTGTCTCTGCCCAGGGCAGGGTGGCACTGGGTTGTCTTCAAGGTCCTTCCCAACCCACACCATTCCTTGATTCTGTGGCTGATTAAACTTGGGATTAGCCACAACTAATGCTGCTTAGATAATGTCCAGGAGTATTGGAAACTGGTGTAAAAACCTTACTCCAAGCTGTATAAATAGTGGCCTTGTTGGTTAGTGATGTTCCTTCGTGTCATCCTCTTTTAGCAGGACAGGGCTGTTGAAGGAAGTGGGTTGAGGGGATGATACATGACTTTGGGGACCTTCCAACCTGGGAGGGGATCTGGCCTGAGGAGATGAGGTGAAGGATGAAGGTTTCTGTTGGAAGCAGCAGAGAAAGGAGGATTTTACTGTGGCTCTCCTGCCTTCAAGGGGCAGGAAAAATAGCAATGAAGAGCTGGTAAACGCAGGGTTTGGGGCTATTTCATAGCTAAACTGTGTTTTCTACTGGGGGAGATGATGGTCAGCTCCTGCAGGAGAGGAAGTAATTGCACAGCAGGCAAATGACCTGGATTTGTGGTATCTGAGGGCAAGTGAGGTCTCCTTACAGCCCAGGCTGTCTGCTGTGGATGGGGGACAATCCCAGAATAACTCACCCCCATCCCTGCAGGTCTGAGCTCCAGCACCCAACACTCACCCATCACTTCCCAGTGACTCCTGTGCTTTAGCCAATTAGTGCTGCAGGTTGGGCTAATTAGTGCTGCTCAGGGCAGGGCTGAGAAATGCCCAAACAATTAGCACTGGGGGGGTTGGACCCTTCTCTCAAGGACCCGGCAGTGGGACAAGAGAAAACAGCTTCAAGTTGTGCCAGGGGAGGGTAAGGATGGGAATTAAGAAACATTTCTTTGCTGAAAGGGTTGTCGAACACAGGAACAGGCTGCCCTGTGGTGGTGGAGGGGTTTAAATAGCCTGGAGGGACTTAACAGCTGGGCAGATGTGGTGCTGAGGGATGTGAGTTGGACTTGATCTGAAAGGTCCTTTTCTAACCTGTGGTTTCTAACCTTACAATCCTGTGGTAGGGGTTCTGCCAGAGGTAGGACAGCTCCTGAATCTCCTCTTCAGCTTCTTCCTGCAGTGTACCCTTTTGCTGCTGTTCACTTGCTTTTTGGGGAAACTGCTGGAGCTTGTTTTTTATCAGTGTTTGCCCAAGGTCTTCTCCAAACACAGGGAGCTCAGCTGGAGGTGGGCAGGAGCACTGGGAGTGCTGTTCTTGCACTGGTTCTGCTGCTTTATCATCATCCACTGAGTGTGGGATGTCCTTGCTAGCCTTCACAAGCCATTCACTAAATAAATGAATGAATAAATTCATTTCTGTGACCGAATGATCTGCAGATTGGCCATGGCTGTGTGTGGTTGTACCCAATGTGTTGAGCTGGCACTAACTGATGCGTTTCCAAAATCCAGTCTGGACTGGTTTGTCACTGTTTCAGCAGCTCAGGACAGAGACATGGTCAAGCAAGGCTTGATCCACAGCTCCATGAAGGTGTCCAGAGCTTCTCCAATAGTTAAATCCTTAAGTGTGGGGATGTTGAGACCTCACATCCCCTGTGGCTGCTATCACCCCATCATACTGAGTTGTGCTGGTGGGAGGGCTGCATCTCCAGAGACAAGTTTGGGGTGAAACCTCCTCTATGTGTAGTCCCTCTGCTGTGAGAAGAGGCTGAGTGAGTTGGGGGGGAATCAGCCTGGAGAAGAGAAAGCTGGGGGAAGACCTTAGAGCCCTTTCCACTCCCTAAAGGGGCTCCAGGAAAGCTGTGGAGGGACTCTGGAGCTGTAAGGGGAGCTGTGTGATGAGGGGGAAGCGTTTGACACTGAAAGAGAGAGATTTAGGTGAGATCTGAGGGAGAAATCCTTTGCTGTGAGGTGGGGTGAGACCCTTGCCCAGGTTGCCCAGAGAAGCTGTGGATGCCTCAGCCCTGGAGGGGTTCAAGGTCAGATTGGAAGGGGCTTGGAGCTACCTGGGCTTCCCAGGGCAGGGGGATTGGAACCAGATGATCTTTGAGGTCACTTCCCATCCAAACCATTCCATGACTTTGTGATTCAGAGCCACAGTGGGTTCTGAACTTCCAAGTGAAGGGGTCTGAGGTGGACCTTCTCTCAAAGGAGAGCAGTGAGGGAGAGCCAGGCTTTGGAGGGATGACATCGGGGCAGTAGCTCCAAGCTGTGGTCCTGTCAACTGGGTGGGGGGGGATTTCATCACATGCCAATTTTAAAACCCAGGGTGGATATTTCCAGGGAAACAGGACATGTCTCCACAAAGAGAAGTTGCCCTCTGACTGGATTTGCCTGCTCTGAGGGTTTATAATCCTGTTAAGAGAGATTACGCCTGGTAATTTTATGCACGTTTACTCCCTCTCAGCTAAGGCAAAGCTGAGGTATTAAACTCCCCTGGCTAAGCATTTCAGATTGGATTTGAGCTGCTGCTCCGGATGCAGAAGGCTCAAATTCCATCCACTTTACCCTCGGGATGCTCCCAAAATAACTTATGGGAATGTGGCTTTGGGGGAGGGCCCCCTCTGTGCTGTGGTTCCCCCTCTGGGGGAGGGAGCTCTGCTCCAGCTCTCCTCATCTTTAATTTGTTGTACTTAGAATATGTTGATAGTCAAAATGTCTGAGGTAGTGAAATGTGCTGTAGTGTCACTTAATAACTTCCACAGTGTCTTTCAAAAGGTATTTTTTTTCTTTTTCCTTTTCTTTTTTTTTTTCCTTTCTTTCTTTCTTTCTCTTTTTTTTTTTTCTTCTGTTTGTTTTCAACTAGGACCCCTACTATGGCTGGTGGCCTATTTTCTATTGACAGAAACTACTTTGAAGAGATAGGAACTTACGATGCAGGAATGGATATCTGGGGTGGAGAGAATCTTGAAATGTCTTTTAGGGTAATTGCCATTTTCCTTCATTTTCTGTCGAGAAAACCCCATTGTGCTGTGATGGTCCCTGCGCCGCGGACGGGGCGCTTCTGCTTCAGCCCTCCTGCAAGTCATGGCTTCATTTAAATTCCCTAGATATTTTGGGGATGCCTCATTATAGTGTTTTTCTTGCTGCATGAAAATATTGGAAACATTCACACTTTAAAATAATTTATGTCTTTTAATAATACATTTCTTTGTAAAACAAATGAGGCTTTGTAACAAATGTTAACATATTTAAAGATACGCGTTCATAAAGGAAAAAAATACTAAAAAAATTGAAATCCATGTATTAACAGAAGTCTTTTTGAAATTGTATGTTGTCATGAACTTGCAAGTTTGGGCTGGGAGTTTATTATTCTGAGAGTAAAATGTCACCTCCCGCAGAAAAGGGACAGGGATGAGAATAAAATCTCTTTGATTTTTAGTCTTTGTCTGCAGAGAAAACCAACCCAACCACTCAAGTGCAGCCAGTGGGGATGGATCAATGAAATATCAAGGCATTAAAAAACCTAGCTGATGTAAAGCTTTGAGGGACAGTTGCCTGCCAAGAGACTGCCAAGGGGCTGGGGAGGCTCCTGCCATTATCCCATGGGGTCCTGGGGTATCTGGTGGCACTTGGGCAAACACTGCGGCTAAATCTTGGTTTGGAGAATGACTGCAGTAGAGCTTGGCCATAAGGGTGTTCCCTGAGCTGTTGGTATTGTTGTAGAATCAAACAGGAGAGGGTTGGTTTTGAGGTTGGGCTGCTTTTCACAGAACAAACCCCCAAATATCTGCTTATTAATCCCTGGATCCTCAAAAAATGTTCTGAAGGTCCTTCCCCCAGCAGCAGGGACTGAGAGCAGATGGTGGCAGTCCCCCTGTCCTTCTCATCAAACCCCCCACACTCTGAAATGTCCCTATTTTGGGGTGGATTGGTGGTACTTCATCTTTTATCTGTGCTGGCACTCGTTGCTGAACAGTCTGTAGTGATGCCTTTGGGAGGATGCCCTTTAATAATAGCAATTGGGGAAAAAAAATTAAAACAGGCCTGTCAGGGATCTCTTACAGCTGTAAGAGCGTAATTTAGTAATTGAAAGCCTATTTATTTTTAACTGTTTACCATATTTTTATCTATAGAATTCATGAAATGTGTTTGATTTTCAGCTAAAATGCTTTTCCCCAATCAGAGAATGCCCTGAGAACAGCTTTCTGATAGAGAGGAGCTTCTGTATCTTCAAAAGGGGTATTAAAAATAATCTGTCCATCAGAAAACAAAAAGCTTATTCTTTAAAATAATCCAAATAGGCCAAAGCAAGGCTCAAGAGAGCAAATGTCTGCTCTGACAGGAGGAATATGATGCTGTTGGCTTTTTAGGCAGCTGTTGGAAGGGCAGAGGAGGGCACACACAGGCTCTTCTCCCAGGGATCAGGCCATGGGATGAGAGGAAACAGCCCCTAGTTGTTCCAGGGGGGAGTTAGGATGGAAATTAGAGGAAAATTTGATGCTGAAGGAGTTTCTAAGTATTGGAAGAGGCTGCCTGGGGCAGGGACTGAGGGAACATCCCTGGAGGGATTTCAGAGCTGGGCAGACACAGAGCTCAGAGAGATGGTTTGGGGCTGGTTCTGTCAAAATTGGGTTGATGGTTGGACTCCACGAGCTGTAAGTTCCCTCCCAACATGGTCCAGTCTGGGATTCCATGATTACTGTGTGTGTTTCCAAGAAAATTGTGATACATTAATATTCTGTGATTAATACAATGTTCTCTGAAATGTGTGTTTTTACTGCCGTAGGATGTCTCACAGAACATGAGTAGGGATGTTTTATTCCCTTGTAACTTGCTGTAGGATCTCATCTATAGAAATATCCCTACAATAGCACCAGCAGGCAGGATCCCTGTCACACAGACCCATGTGGTGGGACAGAAGGGTGTGTCCCAGACCCCATCCCCAGCTGCTGGGGCTGGAGGAGCGTCCCCAGGGTGGTTGTGCTGTGTGGGCTGGATGCGATGGCTGGGAGGGATGTTCCTCCAGGCTGTATTCTATACTCTGTGACATTGAACTTAATTTTCAGTTTTGGCAAGTGGAATTTGGGGTGTGTAAATCCCTGATCACCTGGCAAACAGATGGAAGATCTGTCTTTGTGCTTTTTCATACTCCTTAGCTGTTTGGCTGAATTAGCTGATTTTAGGAGCACAGCTTGCACTCACATAGCTTTGTGTGCTTACATTAAAAGCACACAACATATTTCCCTTTCTTTGGATTGCATTTGTCTTTCAGTTTGTCTCAGAATTCTTATGTTTCTGTAGGAAAATGCTCAAGGAACAGCAGTTCAGTTGATTTCACTGAGATCTCTGGTATTATTAGAGTTTTTTGTGTTTTTTCCCCTTGATTCTTACTACGTGGCAGCCTTTAATGCACATAGATTAACACATGAGTGTGGTGGTGTTACTTTCTGAGAGCAGTAATCTTTGGGGATTCTTTTGCCATAGCTTTGATGTGTGCATGTAAATGAGAGATAATTAATCTAACACCATCATCCATAAACACACAAAAGACCCTCTTTATGTAAAGAAATACTTTTCTGAAACAAAGTAAATAGAATTATTGATGTGTCAAGGTTTTGCTTTTTGGTGTTTGTGTCTCTGTAATGTGAGACTTTAGTTTTATTTTATCCTGAACTTCAAGAAGTGACATCAATTCCGTGTTCAGAAGTGATGGAAGGGAAAAAGCCCTGTCAGTGGGTGGCAGTGAGATCAGAGGGAGTTTAATGTGCCCGTTTCGTGCAGTAATAGGGATGGTTTTTAAATGTCTGTGGAATCAAAGGGAATTCTAAATAATTAATGACTGTGTTTGAAAAGGTTTTGAGTAACTGAGTCGAGATGGTGCCTCCACAAGCAGCACTTGATAGCAGAATATTGAGGAAAATTCTGGTAATCACCAGCCACAGGAGGAATGATGGAGTGTATCCCCTTCCTGTTCAGTCCTGAGCCATCCTCTCAGCTTTTGAAGGAGAGTTGTTTTACCAGGGAACATTCAGGAAGGTTGGTTTGATTTTTTTTTTTTTTTTAATAGTAGAGAAAAGCTCAAAGTCCTTTTCCTCAGAGGAGAGCTCAGGTTCATCTGCATTCCTACAGCTGTAATCCCTAGCAGATCCTACCCAGGGCAGCCCAAAACGGGCTGTAAGAAATACAGAGGAAAAAAAAAACACTTTAAAAAATCAGCAGCGTGGGAGGAATTTCCTGCCAGGGAGAGCTGGTGGAGCTGGAGAATGGGATCCTGGTGGGAAGATGATGGTGCTTTGGTAGAGTCCATTGGTTAAAGCTCACCTAAAACATTCAACCTGAGATGTTAAACACAAGGCTGTTTTGATGTTGCTGTTGCTTGTCCCAGCAGAATGCATCACTTAGCATACTAATGAAATTAGATAAAAGACTTAAGCCCTAATTAAATGATATCTACATCAAGTTGCTATGGTAACTTGTGGCTGTGGCAAGGAGCTCTTGTCGCAAGATGGTACCACCTCAGTGGTTCCTAAACTCCATCTTTTACTACCAGGAGGAATTAGAGATTCTAGGTGCTTAGGAGGAGGCAAAGCAAAGGATGGGATGAGCCTGAATAAGGGGTTGGGCAGCAGGTGGTACCTTTGTTGGTGCCTGAAATGTCACATCAAAGGAACTGTGCTTGCTCAGAGCATAGATTTTGGTTGCAGTGGAAGAAAGGCACAGTTTGTGTCTATAAAACTTCATCATATTCTTCTCTTTCCCTATATATATACTTTTTGAGTTGATCATAGTGCTTACTGACCCATGAACCAGAGAACATAGCTTTTGAACCTATGTTTCACTGCTGTGGTGTTCAGTCCCTGTGCTTGCTGCAATCTGGGGCTGAGATCAACCGGGATCTGCTGAGCCTTTACTCAGGAGGGGCATGGACATCATTCTGCTTTGACAAATATGTGCATGTATAAGCATAAAAAATCTTTCTGTTTCTTTAAATGCTTTGAAATCCTGGCAAATTTAATACAGAGATGACCTCTCGCCACTGCACTTAATCTGCTCCAGCCGTGGCCTCTCTAAGACCGTGGTCCATGTGTGCCTGTGCCCTAAGATGAACTCTTCACACACACTCTCAGTTTACCAATCAAGTCACTGCACTTTCATGACCACCAAGAGCTGTGCCTTGGCTGTTTCCCTAAAATTTTTGCTTGAAATTCCCTGTTGACTGGTGGCCTGGGGAGATGAAGCAGGAGGCAGCTGCCCTGCAGTCTGTCCAAGTCCCTCCTGCTGGGAGCTCTGTGTTTTATATTTGCTTCAGCCGAGGTTTTCTGGTTTTAATTCCAGATCTGGCAGTGTGGTGGCTCCCTGGAGATTGTCACCTGCTCCCACGTGGGCCATGTCTTCCGAAAAGCAACTCCTTACACCTTTCCTGGGGGCACTGGGCATGTCATCAACAAGAACAACCGGAGGCTGGCAGAGGTCTGGATGGATGAATTCAAGGACTTCTTCTACATCATATCCCCAGGTAAGAAATGATTTGCTGGTCGATGTGTAAAGCTTCCTGAAAAAAAGGGGGGGAGTGAAAATGTAAGGTCCATATAGATGAGTGTAGGAAGAGTGCTGGAAGTGTTTTCACAATTCAAGGGAATGCCCTTTCCATGTGTCAAACCCTCCACTCATTGAGCTTTGGGTGTAATTGCTGTAAATCAGTGGTGCAGCAACACACCCTGGAGAGGTCAGTGCTGTTCTACCAGTGTCACATAAACCACCAGCATCTTGTTTAATTGTTTCCAGCTCATGAAAGCATGTTTGTGTGTCCCACATGGATACACATGGATCTTCTGCCATCTCAGCCTGTGCCAGTCACCCTGCAGCTCCCAGCAGCCTTACTCATTTCTTTGTCAACTTGTTCCAGTCCATCTCCTTCCTCTCAGCTTGTTCATCCCTAAATGCAGGCAGTTCTGTCCTTTCTGCATTAAAATGCTGTATCTAATCACTGGGAATGGGAATAATTAGGTGCTGGGAGCTGTGCAGAGTCAGCTGAAGAAGATCACACAGAGAATGGTTCTGATCCTCCCTGCACTTGGTGCTAAAGCACTTTATCTTCTCAATAATCAGCCAGTGCTCAGTTCCCACGTCCTGCCTTCTCTATTAAAGGAAGGCTAAAATGCAAAGTGTGTTATTTTTTGAGCACTTTTATAATGTAAAGTATTATTGAGAATTTAAATGTGGCCCTTTATAGTTTTAATTTAGGATTACAAGAGAAGTGCTTGGGCTGTGCTTGCAATTGCTCAGCAGACGATGCTCAAGCCCTCCTTTTGAGTGGAATGATATAATTAGGCTGATGATGACAGTATCAATTTAGGAAGTAAGAGCTCTTGATAAACATTTTCACTTTCCCCTTTACCTATTTAGCAGTTCAGTGCTAGGGGATGGCTGGAGTTGCTGTGCACTGACTCCCACATCAGTTCCATTAACCTGTGGCTTTAAAGCATGGGGAGAAAACCTGAATCCTATTGGTAGTCCTTCCTCATTGAGCTTCTCTGATTGAAAAACACCCCAAAACCCCCACAAAATATCAAGTAAAAGCATTTGCACTGCAAGATACTTAACCTTTATAGCATCACTCAGTGTTTCCTTTCTCTTCCAGATCCCTTCCAACTCTGTCATTCTATGGTAATTATTTTGAAGGTAGTTATGACAGGGGGTGGAATTTTGCAAGCCTTTCAGTTTGCTGCATTAGTTATTTACTGCAGTTGCACGTGTGTTGGTGTGATTCCAGCAAGATGGAGACTGATAAGAAGGAGATCACTGTGGCTGGAGGGGAGGAGCAGGAATTTAGGCTGTACAGGATCAGGGCTTTGATCATTCTCTTCTCTTAACCATTCCAGGCGTTGTCAAGGTGGATTATGGTGATGTATCTGTCAGGAAAGCCCTGAGAGAAAACCTGAAGTGCAAACCCTTCTCTTGGTACTTGGAGAACATCTACCCTGACTCCCAGATCCCCCGCCGCTACTACTCACTGGGAGAGGTAGGGAGCATTAATTAATTGCACCATTAATTAAAACCATCCCTCTACAAACAAATGCAATGCCCAAATGATGATGTGGAGAAAGGAATAAAGTACTTTTTAATGTCTTATTTATCTCTTATTTTGAGCAGGCATTGCTGTTCTGAATGTGGATCTTCACCATTAAAAACATTACCTTTTAAATTGAGCAGAGAGGAAAAGGGAGGTTTATGACTGATGTTTTGAAATAATTTATTAATATGCAGCAGTTGAAGGAAACTTTTCATCATCCCTTATCCCTTGCCTGCAGAGTAGAAAAAATGTTTTTAAAAAACACCTATTTCTTTCCAAGAGGCGTGTTTATTCCTGTCTTTTCCAGCAAAGTCTCACAGACATCCCTAAAAATCTGATTCCAGCAGCACTGGGACCTGAAGCCTGTTTAAAATGCAGATAATTGATCCTTAAAAATATTCCACTGAGTTGTACCTGAGCTGACTGTGAAAAGCTCTTGCAGAGTTGGGTTTGAAGACTGTTGTGGGTGGAGCAGCAGCAAAACAGCAAATGGTGCTTTTTTTTCCACATCCAGGAAAAGTAATTTCCTATTGAAACTTGCAGTTGTGGGGGAAAAATAAAAGGCACTGTGGGGTTTCCAGTTTAACTATTGCAAAATGAAGTGAAACATGGTTTTTACAGCATGGAGAGAACTCAAACAAGCGTCAGGTTTTGTACCTTATTGTCAGAGCAGAGAACAGAAATGCCAGGAAGTAATAAAATAGTTATTAAAACACCTTATTTTTACCAAACCGGCCTCAGTTTCTATGGAAACAGCAATTCGGGCAAGGGCTTGGGAATTAAAACTCGTCCTTGGCTATAGTGCTGCAGCTGCCACTTGAGCAGGAAAGTGGGTTTTCAACCCTAAAGCCCAGGTACCATCAGGAAGGGAGGGTCTGAACCCTCAGAAATCTTATTTCTCAGGAAATAAAAGTGCAGATCTTGTGCAAGCCATTCATTTTGTGTTGTTCAGAAGTAAAAGCATGTTCTATTTTTTAAAATGAACAACACAGGCACTGAATGAGGTTTTCCTTGAATCCTACTCACCCTTAGTGTGTAATTTAAAACCTCATTATGCTCTTTGTAATTATTTTTGGGTCTTTTGGGGGGTGTGAGATAATTTCAAGTTGCCAGGTTAAAATATATTCCTGTAGCTGAATGTACAGAGAATGTACTTGCTCCTACAGCGATGCTGGGGTGTTTTTTTAATGCATGAATGTGGCATTTTGGTGTTTATTTTTTTCTCAAGGAATGTTTCATCTTTCTCTTTTCAGATCAGGAATGTTGAAACCAACCAGTGCTTGGACAACATGGGCCGCAAGGAGAATGAGAAAGTGGGCATTTTCAACTGCCATGGCATGGGGGGAAATCAGGTAAAATTAAAGAAAGAAGGAAAAAAAAGCAGAATTATTTGCAGAACAGCTGGTTCAGCATCTCCTCTTTATATTGGAGAAAGAAAAAAGCAAAGCCCAGCTGAGCTTTGGTGGGGATGTTTTGGAGGAAATTCTCCCTTTCCATGGGTGGGCAGAGAGTAAGAGATTTGGCTGTTGCTGCCCACTGCCTTCCTGATAATATGGCAGGGTCTTTCTGCTGCCATTATTGGGAGTTGATGATGATGATTATAATCACAATAATACTATTATTAAATAATAATAACAACAACAATCATAATATCATCATCACAGGATTCCACCCAGTGAGAGGGGGATTTTACTAATGGGGAGTTCTATTTGGTTTTGTTTGGGTTTTTTTGCTTTGTTTTTTGCTTTGCTTTGTTTTGTTTTGGGTTTTTTTCCCCTGTTTAATACCATTCGGAATGGTTTTGACTGTGAGATCATAGATCACAGAAATAGGGGTTGAGAGTAACCTTGTAAATCAGCTTATTCTACACCCCTGCCCAGTGCAGGGACACCTCCACCACCCTAGGTTGCCCCAAGCCCTGTCCCACCTGGCATTAAATCCCTCCAGGGCTCTGGGTAACCTGGGCCAGGGGCTCACCCCTCTCAGAGGAAGGATTTGGCCACGTCCATGTCCCCAAAAATTGGGTGCTTCATCAGCAGCTTCCTGAGCCCTGCCTGGGGGGGGGCCTTCTTGCAACTCTTGTTGCTGTAAAATCCACCCTTTAGTCAGCAAAACATTCCTCACCCTCTATTTTTATATGACATTAATATAATTATATCTGTAATGAGTATGGATGGCAGCAAAATGCTAGCCTGATAATTGAGCATCATCTTAATTAGCATTCATTTATCTTCCTTAAGACACTGTGGCTTTCAGCCCCATCTTCTGTAATTGTTAATTCAGATGTGGCTTGTTCTTTGGAAGGATGTGACGGGGCAGTGTCCTGCAGTTACAGAGATGAGAGGGAAGGGAAATATGCAAATAGAAATGCATTTTAAAATGTTTGCTTTCTATGAAACACAGTCTCTGAGGCTAAAAATGTGTCTCTGAGGCGAGAAGAAAACTCCTGATGAAAATGTGTTTACTGTAAAAAAACCAACACAAATAAGTGGCAAATTATAGTTACAAGTGTCTTCAGGATAAATGGATAAATCTTTTAATAATGAGCTTGGGATTGCAGTGTGTTCATAAGGGGATTTTTTTTTTAACCCAAACTGCTGCTTTGATTGAGAGATACTTTGTGCTGCAAATGATATTGGTGATTATCAGATTAGACTCTAATTGTTAGATTATTAGGTTGTTATCAGAAAATACCTGTAGGAAGATCCAGAGTTTTTTTTGATGTGCTGTGGACTCTTTTCACCCCCTTCTGATGGGACATCATGTTTTGGAGCAAGATCTCAGCAGAGATGTTGGATGTTTCAGGGTCTGCTTTGGTGCTGGGGCAGAGCTGGAGGGTTTGTCCTGTGGCCATCGTGGGTTTGGGGTGAAAACAACACTTTGATAACCTTGGGTTTGGTCTCAATGACTTATCTCTTAGAGAGAAAGTGCAAAAGGCAGCTGTACCTTTGGATCCCAAATCTTCAGCCAGACAAGATGCTGGCAAGCAGTGAAGGAGGAGTTTGGGAAATGGGAGGATGGATGATGATGTTCCTTCTCATGTGAGGAGAAACTTCCATGGAGCTTTGGTGAAACCCAAGGCGCTGACACCAGGATTTTCAGAGGAGGAGGCAGCAGTTCTGCTCCACTGCATTAAAACCACTCAATTGGGATTTTAACTCTTTCTCACTGCCATGATTTCCCATTTCCAGGTGTTCTCCTACACTGCAGACAGAGAGATCCGCACTGACGACCTGTGCCTGGATGTCTCGCGGCTCAATGGCCCTGTCACCATGCTGAAGTGCCACCACATGAGAGGCAACCAGCTCTGGGAGTATGATGCTGAGGTAGGAGCTGCCTCAAGGCAGAAAACAACATTTATTTATTTCTCAGTTACAGTTTTACCCTATTTTTTCCCTGCCAACTCTTCTGGGGTTTTGATTTTGTTTAATAATTTTTCATATCTCCCTCATGTGATGAATTCGACAGCCGTGGGACAGGAGGAGGCTTTTTCTGCAGCAGGAGAGGGGGCAGTTTGAAGAAATGTGGTAAATTTGTGAAATTATTTCAAAATGTAGGTGGGTCTCTCACTATTGTGTGGACAAATAACTCATTTTTGAAGGAGGCAGGAAACAGCAGGTGAAAATTAAAACATCCCTTTTAAGTTTGTGCTTGGAAATTAAAATAGAGTTTTTCACAGTGCAGTTCACACAAAGGCATCTGAGTTTTCTTCAAGGAGCTTTTTTACATCTTATGGTAAGAAAAAATCCATTCAAACCTTCCATTTAGTGGTTCTGAATTAGCAAGTAGAAAAAGAAAGGTATTTACTGGGGAGGTGCAATTTATTCGGTCCATTCTTGAGTTTAACATTTGAAATTTAACCAATTTTCACTTTAATAAAGAAGATTATTTGTTGTTTTCACAAAAAGTGCATGAGAGTTTTTGGTAATTTTTAGATACCTTTGAGGATGTTCCTGCCTGCAATTAACACATGAGAGTGAAGATCTTGTATCCTCCTTCATTCCATTCCTGCAGGCAGATCATAACTGATTTTTAATCAGTTTTAGATTATTTTAATTAGAAGCTGAGGAGCATAATGCTGAACGATGGTTGAGGGAAATAGATGAATTGGAACGTTTCAGGTTTATCTCAGCAGTAAGGGGAAAGATGGGATATTGAATGAATATTAATAAAAAAATAGTTTTACTATTTTTTTAATGTGCTATAAAAGCTCCAGGCAGGTGGAGAGGCAAACCTGAATTTCAGCTCTAAATTTATAAAATATTTCCAACATTTTGCCTTTCTGCAGGGAAAGCTGCATTTCTTCCCACCAGAACGTGCTTTCTTTCACTTTCAGGGTTGAAATCAAGCTGTGTTTTTCTCTAAAGTTTGCCAGAAGAGTTCCCCAATGGCAAATCCCTCAGTCACTGTGTAAAAACAAAACCAGCCATTAGATGGAGCTCAGAAAAAAGAAATAAACCATTTTGCGTGGTGCTGAGGGATCTGGGAGCCAGGGGGGTTGCTGCCTGTTCCATAGATAAAACACTGTGGGATAAAACACCCTCCCACTGATTACATGAAAGTTTTTATTTAGGGTTTTGCTCTGGCAACGTGCTAATGGCAGCTCACAGCCTTCCCCAGGATAGTGGTACTGGTGTTGATGGGATGCTCATTAGAGCACTGGTGGCTGCAGGGAGAGCACTTCCCTCACCCCCTTGTCTCCTGGTGTCCTGTGACCCCTGAGCATGGCAGGAATCCTCCAAAGACATCCTATATGCCCTATGGAAATACATACCTAAAATGCAGGGGGTTTACCCCAGAAAACAACCAGCTTATTTCTTTTTTTGCCAGAATAACATTTGCAACACTTTGCCTGAGTTGCTTGTGTCCACTCATTTCTTTTCCCAGTGAAATTGCACTGTTTTTTACATTTCTGTACCCATTCACCAACAGGCTAGAGAGGATTTTGGGGTCTGATACCACATTTAGAGGCCACATTCCCCTCTCCTATTAAGAGTATTCAGGATTTTAGGACTATTTAAGAGTTCAGACTGTTTCTGTAGTCTTAAGAGAAGCCTTTGTAGCCCAAATGTGGGTGGTACAGCCTGTATTTAAGGGACTGAAGGACCCTGCTGTCCCCAGGGCTGTGCTGGGGAGGGCACCACTCCATTTCCAGCACAGAATGGCTTTGAACACCCCAGGCAATAGCATTTTATGGCGTTTTAAAATCTTTTTTTTTCCTACAATTTTACATCTTGGCAGGAAATACTGTGGTTTTTTTTTTTTTAATCCATTGCTTGCCATTATTGAATTTTTAATGCTTTTCTTTCCCCCTTTTTGGGCAGCACATTAGAACTCCTGGCCCATTCCCAAGCTGCCCATTACATGGCCAGGGCAGGTCCATCCATCAGAGCTATCGATGGGACCTGCTGAGCTGGAACTCCACGCCTTTCAAAGCCTTGCTGTTTTATAACAACATATTTATAACCCAGAAGTGCCATTTGCTGGGGGATGGAGAGAGGAACATCAGCAAAAAGGGATGTGGGAATTGTGATGGGCCAGAGCCAGGGTTGCTCCCTCGCTGTGTGATCTTCCTTGTCTAATCACACTCATTTTTCTCCCATTTTCTTAAGTGGTTCTTTGAGGGTTTTGGCCAAGTTTTAGGGCACTGGTCTTGCTGGAGCTTTTCTAGCACACAGCTGGTGTTTGGTGCCAAACAGACCCATGGCTTTGAGGGTGGAAGCTGTGGCCAGGCTTGTCCTCATCTCCCTGGTGGCTTCTGTTGTGTTGACCCTGTGATACCTAGGGACTGCCCTGCATCCACACTGTGGTGGGATCCTGTGACACACGTGAATTGTCTCAGGAGAAAAGCTGGAAATGTGCCCCATTTGATAGAAAAGAGCTTTATTTCATCCTGTGGGAATAATGGCACTAGGACTTCAGCTTGCATGGTTACAGTGATTTGTCCCTCAACTCACTGTCTTCTCAAATCTGCTGGGCTTGCATTCATGGAGAGATCAGAGTCTTCATAAAAATTGTTTCTTGAGTCACTGTTAGACTCCAATCTCCTTTTTCTTTTTCCTCATTTTCCCCCCCTTCCACCAGTATTTTGGGAAATGGGAGTATAACTTTGAGGTAAGTTTGGTAGCAACCTCACCCCCTAGAGTAGAGTATCCTGATGCCTCCTCTAGCAGTGCTGTGGCAAAGCCACCTGAGCTGGTGCTTTCCCGTAGATCTCCTTAGTAATGCTAAGGAGTGGGTGGGCTCAGGCTGCCCACTCTCTTAGCCTATGCTCATTCCTCAAAGCTTTGGGACCTGCTGGACTTTGGTGAGGGCCAACGAACTTCTGCTTGGGGCCATTCCTCAAAGTTCTGGGAGCTGCTGGACCTTGGTGAGGGCCAGCCAACTTCTGCTGCCTGCCTTGGGCCCATTTCTCAAAATTCTGGGGGATGGTGGACTTGGTGTTGTCCATCTAACTACTACTGCCCACATTGGGACCTTTCCCTCAGGCTGTAAGACCTGCTGGACTTTGATGTGGGCTAATGGACTTCCACTGCCTGAGGGATAATGGCCAGTAATTTGAATATTCTCATTAAGTAGAACCTCATCACTGATTTCTGTCTCCAGAGATTATGGTCAGTAACTTGACTGCTTTTCCAGTCTTCTTTTTGTGTGTCTGAGGGGACTCAGCCCTTCAAAAATGAGTAGTGAAAACACTGCAGGTTTTTTAAATTGCCTCCCTAGAGAGTGAAGTTAAATAAAATGTGCAAAAGGCACAAATGTGGATTTTTATGAAATGTGTGCAGCCTGGGTGATGTACAGAAGCAAAACTTGTTGTCTCATGTACCAGAGAAAAAACAGTCAGAATATCAGAACAATGCTTAGTATTGTGAAAAATCCACACAGTTTAATTACTTTATTATAAAGATGCAATAGAGATTTGGAAGTAATTTGTTTTTATGTTGCTGTTTTCCCTTATTAGAAGAGTGGGGAGCAGTGAGCACAGAGCAGCAGCCCACACCACAGCACAAACAAGCCCTGATGGTCAGGCTGCTTACTCAAAGTGACATTATAGGGACATAATTTGCTTTTGATTTATTTTAGAGACCTCTTTATCTGTATGTTACTTTTTCCCTTGGCAAGCCAGAGCCCTGCCCAAACCTCGCTGGGCAGGAGGGCACCATGTCTGGGAGTGAGGAACCCAGTACCCTAATGGCAGGGGAGCTGTGGGACAAGGGGGAATGGATTTAAATGAAAAGAAGAGAGATTGAGGTGAGATCAGAGGGAAAAATCCTTTTCTGTGAGGGGGGTGAGCCCCTGGCCCAGGTTGCCCAGAGAAGCTATGGCTGCCCCAGCCCTGGAGGGTTTCAAGGCCAGGTTGGACAGGGCATGGAGCAACCTGGTGTCCCAAACCACCCCATGGCTCTATAATTGAGAGCCACACTGGGGTCTGAACAGCCAAGGGTTCTCAAGCGGGCCCTCCTCTCAAAGCAGAGTGGTGACAACACTTCTTGTGGAGCTAAGGCTGGGTGATGTACCATCATGGACTTTACCTCTGGTTTGTCACCAGAGCTTTCCCAAGCCCAATTAACTACTGGTGACATTAGTAACTCCCACAAGATGCTCTTAGCTTTAGCTGCTTCCCTGCTGTGGCTGGCTAGTCCACCTCCCTCATGCTTTTCCCTTTCTTTGTCCTTGTTTGCACCCCATTTTGTTTACTTTTCCCCCCTTCTCTTATCATGCAGACCCACACGTTCCTCCACATCATCACACAGTCATGCCTGACCCTGAGCAGGATAGAGGATGGCAGCCATGGCCCCACGGTGGAGGCCTGCAATGGCAGCCCCCTGCAGGCTTGGACCCTCAGGAACTACAGCAGGCTGGAAGTCTTTAAAAACATTTTTTACAGCCCCACGGACTATTTCCTTTAGCAGGAGGTTGGTGTTGGAAAGTAGTGCAAGCTGTGGTGATTTAGACTAGTCCTAGAAAAATCCTTCTCTACCTGTTAAACTGAGCTCTGCTCAATTCCTATCTTCCTATTCCTATGTTTTCTCAGGTGCTTATATAGATAGAAGTGTTAATTAATAGTAGTTGTTATAAATTAGGAATAATGGTTCTGGGACCATAGACACCTTGTACAATGGCACTGGGACCATGCACAATGGGTCTGGGACCGTAGGCATTTTGTACAATGGAATTGGGACCATGTGCACCTTTACAGTATCACTAGGACCATGTACAATGGCACTGGCATCACAGACACCTTGTACAGTGGCCCTGGGATCATGTCCAATGGGTCTGGCACCATAGACACATTGTATAATGGGATTGGGACTATGTATATCTTGTACAGTGTCACTAGGACCATGTACAGTGGGATTGGGACCATGTACACCTTGTACAGTGTCACTGTGATCATGTTGTAGCAGTGGGTTCATGGACACCTTGTATGATGGCCCTGGTCTAGTGGAAGGTGTCCCTGCCCATGGCAGGGGTTTGGAACTAGATGATCTTTAAGGTCCCTTCCAACCCAAACCATTCTCATTCTATTATATGATTCTAAGCAAGCAGGACCTCCCTTTTCTTAATGAATGTCAGGACACAGAAAGGAAAGTTATTTACAAGAGGACTGAAAATCCCAGTGATGTGGTGCCTGTGGTGAAATTGTCCCCTGAGCAGAAGGGAGCAGCTGATGGAGGGGGAGGTTTGAGGCTGGTTTGTGTTGCTGCTGATGGGAGAAAATGATCGTGTTAATTGTGCTTAAAACAATATCAGTGAAGAATCCATGCTCTGAGCAGCCCTCATTAGTAAACAAGGCTTTGCTGTTAGCAACACTCATTCTTAATTCTTTCCTCTTGTCATTAGAAGGGGGAAATGCCTGATACTCATCTTGGAACGTGCATCAGATGGGCCCTGGGTAATTTGTAGTGATGCCCACAGCTTTCTCTGGGAGTCTCGCTTGTAAACTGAGGAGGGAATTTCCTCTAAGGACAAAGCAGTGAAAGAACATCTGTAACAGATTTTGGGAGTGTTGATGTGTGAGGTGGCAATACAGAACCTGAGCTTGTTCAGTTCAGAAGCTGGTTTGGGTCTGGATGCTCAAGTGGGGAGAACCCCCTGCAGCTACCTCCAGCTCTGGGGAGCCAACAGCAGAAGGACAGAGCTGTTGGAGGAGGCCCAGGAGAGGTCACAGAGATACTGAGAGGGCTGGAGTCCCTCTGCTCTGAGGACAGGCTGGAAGAGTTGGGGCTGTAGGAGAAGAGAAGGCTCCNCCAGGTTGGCCAGAGAGGTGGTGGAGGCTCCATCAATTCCTGAATACATCCAAAGCCAGGCTTGCTGAGGCTCTGAGCGACCTCATGTCGTGCAGGATGTCCCTGTCACTGCAGAGAGTGGCACTCAATGGCCTTGGAAGGGCTCTTCCAACCCAACACGTTCAATGATCACCCTTCTCTGTTGCAGAAGCTCACCCTGAGGCACGTCAACAGCAACCAGTGTCTGGATGAGCCATCAGAGGAGGACAGGATGGTTCCCACCATGAGGGAGTGTGGTGACAGCCGTTCCCAGCAGTGGCTGCTGCGCAACATGACCCTGGGTGCCTGAAGCTGACATGGAACCACAGCCTCAGCCAGGATCTCCTCCTCCCATCCTCCTTGCTGAGGCCAGCGGTGCAGAAGCCCTCTCCAAATTCCAGCTGTCAGAGCAAAGTCTCTGGAGAAGTTTCCTTCCATGGTGGGTCTCTGTGTGCCCTGTTGGAACCTTTAAGTGCTCAGAGAAAGCTCATCTGAGCCTATAAATATCAAACTACAAGCTGTAGCCAACTCAAATGTGCTCAGAAATGGTTCCAGAGAAACCTCTTTGAACCTTGCATCAAAGAGGTCAAGGTGGCAGGTGCTCTCTGTGTGTCACACACCACCATGAAGAGGTGACCCCATATAAAATGCCTTAGGATGCTGACTGGTACAGGGAAGTGTTCTGGCTGATGTCTCCTCAGCTGGAGCTGGTTTTGCCAGCACATTGTCGTTTATTTGCTGTTCTCCTGTGGTTTGTGCCAGGAAAATGAATGGGAAATTTGGAAAAGCAGCAAAACTGGGCAAAGACTGCACTCAGAAATGGAGAACAAATCAAATGGGGCAGCAGCAGAAGACACGGGAGCAATGGGAAGGAGGAGAAATGCCACATGAGGGTCACTTGGACCAGAGGAGATGGATGTGGCCTCCACAGTGGGCAGAGAAATGGCTTGGGGTGGGACACCTGGGGACATGCAGGGGGATGGAGACACCAAAACCTGAGACCACTGGAGACTGAGAGCTGGTCTGAGCTCTGTCCCCTGCTGCCACTGGAGGCCTGCAGTTATCAGTGCTGTACCTGCAGCAGCAGAGCCAGCTGAGAACATCCCCTCTGGATCCCACACACTCAGAGGCTGGGACTGGAGCAACTCCAGGTTCTGCCTCCAGATGTTCCTGCTTCAGTAGCAACAGGAGATGCTTATTTATATTTTTAATAACTTGGTAGCTTCATCCTTTTGTTGGTGTGTGGTTAAAGGCAGGAGGGTGTCACAGGATGCCATCACCCCAGTGGCACACTCTGGCCAAAATGGGCTGGGCTTTTGTCATCAGTCTGATTTCTGTTGCCTGCAGGGTTCCAGAGACTTCAGTTGTATGGCACAGGTGAGGGGTGAAGTGGCTTCCCCTTAATTTCACTCTGAATTCCTCAAAAGGGACTCTTGCATTAAAAATGACAATATTTTCTGTATAATGCTCTGGTTGTTACAGATCAATAGTGTCAGATACTATGTACGTATTATAAATTTATAGATCATCCATATTTTCTTGATAACACCTCACGAAATGAAGAAATGAAGAGCAGAAGGGTGTTGAAGTGGGAAGGTGAGTGCCTGTGAGCTTAGCATCATCCTCTCCTCCAGCCTCCCTGCTCCAAGGAGAGTCAGAGTTCCAGTTCTCATCTTCTGGTTGCCAGAAAAGTGCACAGAATGGTTCAGGAAACCAGCAGGACAGGAGAAGGCCAATTCTGCTTCAGGTGGAGAGAGTGCAGACTCCACCAACAGATTGAAAAACGCTCTACTTGCAGAAAAAAACAAGGAGTAAGTTGTTCCTCTGCCTCTTTTCAAGGGTTTTTGCCAGGTACTGGGCTCTTGCAGAAGTGGTAGAAGGTCCTACAGCATCCAGGAGCATCAGGGGAGGTCCAACTTCAAAAAGAGGTGAAGAATTATTTTTCTCCTTAGAATTACCATAGAGGAGGTTAATATTCTTTCAAAGTGTATAATCCCTTGATTGAAGTAGCAGGTTCTTGTGACACAGCTGGTGTTGTGGGGGGGGAGAGGGGAGAGTAATTGAAATATCTGTGTTGCACTGGAGGTCTGTAAATATTACTGGATGTCTGGATGTCCTCTGCTCGCTGGCAGAGTCCTGCCCTCCAGAAGTTGTTCTCAGATCTGGGAAAAAAAACCCTGAAAAACACAGGAGCTTTGAAGGACCTGGTGCTCGGTTTATCTCCTGGGGAGAGATGTGAGAACCCCTGGAACTTACTGCAGAGGAATTTGACCCAAAGTCTTGCTGAGGGAGGTTGAGGTGGTGATGGTGAGGCCACATTAAACCTGGTATTGCACCAGAGCTGGCAACTGATGGGATTTAGGGAATGAATATGAGTTACTACACTTGGGTCCTGGCCCTTACTCCCACCACTGCAGTCAGATGCTGCTTCTGCAAGTGGTTTGGGCTAAAATAACTGTAAATGGCTCCCTTGGTTGCCTCTACTGATGGGAAGTTCACAAGGAGCTCACAAGTGGACCAGAGCAAAAAATCAGTGGTTGCTCTTTGTTTTCCCCAGTTATAAAATCTCTCAGAAAGGTGTCAGGTGGGTTGACTTCTGGCTGACAGCAGCAAAGCTGCCCTTCTAAGGGGTAAATCGAGCTGAAAATGCTGTGAAAAGTTCCTTTTTTTACCTCCTGGAGGTCCCTGGAGGCAGGGGAAGCCAGGAGGACTCAACCAGGCTTTTGGATCAGTCAAGTGAGACAAGTCTCTGCAGATGCTCATTTCCCAGTCACCAGGAGCATTTATTTGGTCATTGTGCTCTCGTAGAAGTAATATTGATGGGAAAAGATAACAAGGGCTGTGAAGGAAAGCCCCAAACCCACATACTCTGATGGGTTTTTTGATCAGGAAGCAGAGGCAGTGTCTGTGGTGGGTTGGAGAATGCACTTGCAGAGGCTCCAGGGTGAGTGCTGGGAGCACAGATGGAAATTAAACTTATAAAAGTGGACTGGGCAAAGAATTGCACATTTTCAGTGTTGTAACAGTTACTGGATGGCGTGATGGTTCTCCTCACTGTACATTTAAATATTTATACATTTTTTGTAGAATTAAAATATACTGGTTTAGTTTTCTTCTGCTGCTTTTGTCTTTTTCTTTGTCTGCTTCTTTTTTTTTTTTTTTTATCTGATAAATGAAGGAGTTCTGGTAAAGACACAGGGAGGGAGAATATTTTTTAAAAAGAAGAATTTTTCAAAAAAGAAGAATATTTTTAAAAAAGGCCAGGCTGGAAGAGGCATTGAGCAACCTGGTCTAGTGGGAGGTGTCCCTGCCCATGGCAGGGGGGTTGGAAATAGATGATCTTTAAGGTCCCTTCCAACCCAAATTATTCTATGATTCTATAATACTGTAACTGTAACCTGGAATATGAATTCTCCAGAAACCAACAACACCTAAGGAGGCTTGTGCATCCTTTTTGTTAGTAGGTGGAGGCATAAAAGTCTATGCCAAGGATGCACAGAGCATCTGGGCTGGTGACAGCATCCCAAGGAGAGAGAAATCACCAAATTATGTTGTGTAACTGGGTTTGCAGAGCATCCTCCTCCTCCTCCCCTGCCCCTGGGGATGGAGCTGCTGCTGCTCCTCTTGCTGCTTGCAAGAAAAAGGTCAAATTAAGATGCTTACTTTTTATTTACGCATCATTCCAAATGGAAGGTTGCATTTTGAGTTTAAAAAAAAAAAGAGAGAGAAAAAAAGGTGAGGTGGGTGTGATTTTTGGCTGTGTTTAAGGGGAGCTGTCAGCCCGGGGCTGGGCTGGCGGGAACTGTGGGAGGAGTTCCCGTTTGATCGGTGGATTTAATGAGCTCCGTGATTCAGCACTGGGGCAAAACTGACCTTTTCATCTTCTACTAGAGCTGGAGGCACAGTTTATGCTGAAAATGGAGGAGGAGGAGGCCCTGGAGATGGTGGGAGGGCTGGAGCCCCTCTGCTGTTAGGGAATCTGAGGGGGGGTTCAGGCTGGAGAAGAGAAAGCTCCAGGGAAAACTTAGAGCCTTTTCCAGTCCATAAAGGGGCTTCAGGAAAGCAGGNCCAGCTTATTTTCATTAATTTTATCCAGTCCATAAAGGGGCTTCAGGAAAGCCAGGGAGGGGGCTCTGGAGCAAGGAGGGGGGACATGGGACCAGAAGGAAGGATTTGACACTGAAAGAGGGAGATTGAGGTGAGATCTCAAGGAAAAATCCTTTGCTGTGAGGGGGTTAAGATAAAAGAAATGGAATGTGCATAGAAATTACGGTAAATTAACCCAGTACAATTAAAAAAAAAAAGATAATTTGAGCAACATTTGTGTTTTCTGCCATCTCAGCCCTGGTTCCTAGGGAAAACAAAGTCTATTCTGGGCCCAGGCTCCTTTAGTTCCTCCTGATGGGAGTCAGAGCATTAGGGGAGCATTGTTATTCCTGCTTTATTTTTCACAGATTCTAGTGTTACTGGGATTTATCCTGTTTCTCCTGCTTTATTTTTCACAGATTGTGGTGTTACTGGGATTTCTTTTGTTACTCCTGCTTTATTTTTCACAGGTTCTGGCATTACTTGCTGGGATTTCTTTTGTAATTCCTGGTTTATTTTTCACACACATTGGCATTCCTCACTGGGATTTGTTTAGAAGGCTTTTTTGAGCTGGAGGAACTGCTGTGCCAATGGGATGGATCTGCTTCTGCTCCCACCCAGGTTGCTCACTCAGCCTTCAGTTCAGCCTCCTCCTGAATATTGCATGGAGACATGCCCACTAATGGCTTTTAAATGATTTAATTGTGCAAAGCAGGAGGGTTTTGCAGCAGAAGGGCCAGTATCTGCCTGGGGGAGCTCAGATCCCTTCCACCCCGTGCTCCTTCTCCAGCCACCATTTAGCCTGAGAGATTTTAGGGATGCCTGGATTTTGTTCCTAATCCCAAGGTTAGAGAAGAGAAGGCGGAGATGAGGCATGATGGGGCAGGGCTGCAGCTGCAGCCTCAGCACCAGGAAAGGTGTAGAGACATGGAATAAAGATTTTCCTGAAGAAGAAAAGAATGGCAAGCTGAGCTCTCCCCACCCCACAGCACTTCTGGCTTCAGGAAAGAGCACCTGAGGAATATCCCTTCTTTTTTTACTGTTTTGGAAGACTTTGTGGATGTATGTGGTTGTTTCTCTGGATGGGAAAGGGCATAACCTGTCCTGATGCTCGCAAGAGACTGCTGCCCACAGGTCCCTATATATGAGAAATCTGACTTAGGGCAGAGCTCAAATTCCTCCTCAAACCACAGCGTTGGGTTTTTTTTCCCCTCCTCCTCCTTCCCACAAACTTTTCCAAGAAGCCTGACCCACATCTGGATTGGCTTCGCCTTCTTCCCCAGTTCTGGGGAGCAAACAACCCCCCTACCCTGCAGAGGAGAGTGAATTTGGGGGATTTGGGATGCGATATGGGATGCAGGAAGGGAATCGTCCCCAGACCTGCTTGTGCTGCTGCTCCAAGCAGAAATAATTGGGTTTATTTTTAGCTGCCTCCATCCTGGCGGAAACAGACCTCGCTGTGCATTTGCCAAAGGTAGGAGTTTATTGGGGGAGGAATTAATGGTTCCAGGCTTCCAAAAGCCCATGAGTGGCCCAGGGCTGGAGTAGAGAAGGCTCCAGGAGACCTCCCAGTGCCTGAAGGGGCTCCAGGAAAGCTGGGGAGGGGCTGTTTGCCAGGGCATGGAGACACAGGACAAGGGGCAGTGGTTTGAAACTAGAGCAGGGCTGGGTTAGATGAGACATGAAGAAGTAGTACTTCACCATGAAGGAGGTGAGACACTTGCCCAGGTTGCCCAGAGAAGTGGTGGAAGTTCCATCAATGGCTGGAGGCATCCAAGGCCAGGCTTGCTGAGGCTCTGAGCAACCTCATCTAGTGTAGGATGTCCCTGTCTCTGCAAGGGGTGGTACTTGATGGCCTTGAAAGGGCTCTTCCAACCCATGGTCCTGTGACCAACAACCACCCTCTGGTCCAACTCCTTGACCTCTTCAGGTTAAAACACTAGAATACTATTTTATTCATCATTGTGTCTTTGGATCAGAGGAAGAACAGTCACCAGAGAGTATCTGTTGGCTCTGAGCATTTGGCTTTGGTTGATTGGGTTTTTCTGCTTTCTTAGAATGGTTTGGGTTGGAAGGGACCTTCAAGATCATCTAGTTCCAGCCCCCCTGCAATGGGCAGGGTGTCCTTCTCCCACTAGACCAGATTGCTCAATGCCTCATCCAGCCTGGCCTTAAACATCTCCAGGGATTGAGGGGGCATCCACAACCTCTCTGGGCAACCTGTCCTTGTGGGGGCTTATTTTTCCCTGAGGCAGCCCCAGCTCTTTCTTTACTATTTCTATTTTCTTTGTCTGAGCCAGGGCTTGTTTTCTCTGTGTGAGAAGAGAGGGCAGAAAGCCCTAGAAACATCCCAGCCCTCACTGAGGAGTGAATTGGGAGATCCCATGGAAGCCAGGGCAGGCAGGGCACGAGGTGAGCAGCCAGGAGCAGGGCAGGGGCTGCTGCAGGGACCCATCTTTGGGACCTTCTTTCTGATGGGAAAGGAAGAAAAACACAAGAAGAAATGGGATTGTTTTGCTGGTGGTGGGAACTGCTCCCACAGCTGCTTCTCCAGGAGGAGGGAGCGGAGGTGGGTGCCCGCGGGAGGGCAGAGATTTCCCAGCCCCAGCAACAACTTCTCATAGCAACGGCCCCTTGTCCTGATTTACTCTCCTTTTGCAGGAAAATCAGGGAAAAGGCTGGGTTGCTGATGGCACAGATGGGAAATCTACACACTCTGAGCACCTTCACTCAACAGCCCTTTATTCTCCTGTTTGCTGAGTTCCTGCTTTAACTCTTTGTCTGCAGTGAAGATAGATTTCATTTTCTGGCCAATGCAGCCCTATTTTTTAATTTTTTCTACAGCTTCCAAGCTTTCCCCATGTGTTTTGGTGAGCTGTTGCCCTTGAGTTAGTCGTGAGCTCATGCCTGCCTTTTGTAGGATTGCTGTAGTCCCTCCTGAAGGTGATTATTCCTCCCCAGGTCCAGCCCTTTGAATTTCTTCTTATTGAATTTGACTTCCAGAGACAATTAAAAAATTCCAAGTTACAATTTGCTCGTTAAAACTTCTAAATTTCTTATTTTATCCTCACTCTTCTCTGTTTTTTGTGCTTGTCTATAAATATAATGACCCTACTTTTATCTCCTTCATTCCTGACCCCATGAGAAAATGCAGCAGGCACCAGATTATGAATCCTTCCAGCCCTGAACCAGCTGCAGCTTCTCCAGAGCTGGCACAAAAGACACTGAAGTCCTTATGGGAAATAAACCCTGGTGGCTGTCAGGAATCCCCCTGGTGACACCATAATTTGAGTCTAGGATGGAGGTTAAGCTTTAGGCTCTGGCAGTATCAGGGATCTGTCTGTGCCTTCTGGAAACGAGCTTCTTCCCAGAGCCATTCCAGCCTGTTCCCCTGGCACCACTTTGCTCCTCACCCTTTTGAGTGAAAATTACAGGATTAAAAATCCATCTGAAAGGCCTAAAAGCATCTGAAGGCTGGTGAGTATCAAAGCAGGGTCTGATGGTTCCCACCCCTGTGCTCTCAGATGGTAAATGATAATAAATGGGTAGGAGGAGGTGAAATGGGATTTGGTGGCAATCCCAAGTGCTAATGGAGCATCCTACCAGCATGGGGGCTACTGGGGGATGGTGCCTGTGGGAAAGATCCCACTGAATTTCCACTGTTGGGTGCTGAGCCCAGGCATGGTTTTAGCTTGTGGGGAGTCCCAAAAACCAAGCTCATGCAAAACCCTGCTCCCATCCCATGAACCTTGGTGGCATCCACAGGGAGGGCAGTGGGGTTTTGTGGCTGGGAGTTGGGTTTTCAGGTGAGGGCTTTCAGAATTAAAGGCTGTTTTGGTGGCAGGGGGAGGGAGTTTGTGGGGATTCACAGGGAGGCAAAGCCTCTGCCAGAACTCATGGAGTGGCCTAGGCTGGGAGGGACGTTTCAGCTCATGGAGTCCAACCATCAACCCAGCTCTGAAAGAACCAAACCATCTCTCTGAGCTCTGAAATCCCTCCAGCTTCTTCCAGTGCTTGACATCCCTATGAGTGTCAATATTTTCCCTGATATCAATCCTAACACTCCCCTGCTGCAACCTGGGGCTGAAACTCATGGAGGAGAACTCACATTCTTCTCCTCTGCCCTAATTCCTGCTGAAGGACCCCAAAGTTGCTCTTCACCTGCTCCAGCCCTCCCAGCTCACCCTGAGGTGGCCACATGGGACTTGGAAGATCAACCAGCTCTGATGTTCTCTTGCTGTATTGCACCTCGGGGTGATTTGCTTATGAACTAATTTGATGATTCATGGTGGAATTTTGTGTTCTGCAACTCAGGAAGGTTGAGAAGAATCCTGATTTGAATTTGAATTGGAAATCCTTGCACGAGTTTCCTGAGTGGCTCTGAGTCCCCTTGCTTAGGAAATGAAGTTTGGGTTTGCTTTAAAACACAATTAATGGCTGATTGTGTGGATCCTTGGCACAAGGGCACTTCTGAGAGACACCAGAAGGGGAAAAAACATAGGGAGCATCTTAGGGGTGGGGGGAAGTGGATGAGGGGAAGGGTTTGACACTGAAGTGGGGAGACTGAGGTGAGATTTGAAGGAGAAACTCTGCTGTGAGGGGGCTGAGCCCCTGGCCCAGGTTGCCCAGAGAAGCTGTGGCTGTCCCAGCCCTGGAGAGGTGCGGGGGCAGGAGGGAGGGGGCTTGGAGCCACCAGAGCTGGTGAGAGGTCCCTGCCCAGCAGGAGGTGGCACTGGGAGGGCTTTAAGATCCATTTAACCCAAACCATTCTGTTATTTATTGTCCTTTTTATCACTCTGAGCAATTTTCCTCCTGAGTGATCTGTGGGGGCTGAAGGGAGGAAAAAACACAGGGAGTGTCTCAGGGGTGGGGGGAAGTGGAAAGGGGGGAAGTGGAAAAGAGGGAAGGGTTTGACACCTTC
>VZTY01012910.1:239041-257091 GCA_013400935.1 Turnix velox | reverse complement strand
GGCAGCGCTTCGTGGATAAGAACGGGCGGTGCAACGTGCAGCACGGCAACCTGGGCGGGGAGACCAGCCGCTACCTCTCCGACCTCTTCACCACCCTGGTGGACCTCAAGTGGCGCTGGAACCTCTTCATCTTCATCCTCACCTACACCGTGGCCTGGCTCTTCATGGCCTCCATGTGGTGGGTCATCGCCTACATGCGGGGAGACCTCAACAAGGCGCACGACGACAGCTACACCCCCTGCGTGGCCAACGTCTACAACTTCCCCTCAGCCTTCCTCTTCTTCATCGAGACCGAGGCCACCATCGGCTACGGCTACCGCTACATCACCGACAAGTGCCCCGAGGGCATCATCCTCTTCCTCTTCCAGTCCATCCTGGGCTCCATCGTGGACGCCTTCCTCATCGGCTGCATGTTCATCAAGATGTCGCAGCCCAAGAAGCGAGCAGAGACGCTGATGTTCAGCGAGCACGCCGCCATCTCAATGCGGGACGGGAAGCTCACCCTCATGTTCCGCGTGGGCAACCTCCGCAACAGCCACATGGTCTCGGCGCAGATCCGCTGCAAGCTGCTCAAGGTGAGGGAGCCATCTCTCTGCCACGGCCACCCCACTGCTGTCCTCTCCCTGTCCCCGCCTGGGTGACAGCACCCAAGAGCATTGCTGTCCATGGCTTGTGGCCCTGTGATGTTAATCCACCACCAGGTTTAACCACAACCATCTGATTTCCCAGCAGGGTTAAGGGTTATAGGATTGTTGGTTGGGAGGGACCTTTCAGGTGAGTCCAACCGACAGAACCGGGAAGTGGCAGCGTTTAGGAAGAGGGGGCATCTTGATGCAGGGTAAAGGGTGCCCTCAGAATCTGGGGCATCCAGATGTTAGGGGGGGATAGGCAGGTTCAGGGTATCCATTTATGGCGGGTGATCCACATGCTGGGACACTCAGGGCATCTGGGATTGAGGGGTACCCCCAGTGAAGGCCATCTGAGAAAGGGTGTCGCCTAGCATTGGAGACCATGTAGGTGTGGGTTAGGCACCCAGGTTTGGGATTTAGAGTCCTGTGCTGCTTGTTTTAATGCTCTGGGTTTATTTGTTGTTTTGTTTTTTGGGTTTTTTTTGCTTCAAAAGCTAGGACCACAAGCTGAGGGTGGTGAGACACTGGAACCTCCAGCGAGGATGTGGATGCCCCCTCTCTGGAGGTGTTTAAGGCCAGGCTGGATGAGGCATTGAGTAACCTGATGTAGTGGGAGGTGTCCCTGCCCATGGCAGGGGGATTGGAATTAGATGATTTTAAGGTCCCCTCCAACCAAAACCATTCTATGATTCTCTCTGAGCTCTGTGTCTGCCCACCTCTGAAATCCCACCAGTGATGGGGTCTCAGCCCCTGCCCTGGGCAGCCTCTTGCAGTGCGTGACAGCCCTTTCCAGTGGAAAAATTCTCTCCAGCGCCGTTCCCATGCAT
Organism: Turnix velox; assembly: GCA_013400935.1. Taxonomy (NCBI): domain Eukaryota; kingdom Metazoa; phylum Chordata; class Aves; order Charadriiformes; family Turnicidae; genus Turnix; species Turnix velox. The sequence goes on along the minus strand of VZTY01012910.1, from coordinate 255,635 downwards.
ATTTATGGATCTGGGAGATGCTGCTTCCTCTGACAAGGCAGTGCTTGGGGCTTGGCTTCCTTGCTCTGCATTTTCCAGGCAAGCCTTTGCTTTTCCGGCACATTCCCCGTCTGTCTGTGAGCCCTGTGGGGTGCAGGACATCACCTGGGTGCTGCTGAGCCCCACGGGGAGCAGAGTGCCAGGCTGAGGTGTTTAAAAATCATTACTAATGGCTTGTTCTGTCCAGGGGAAAACCCGAGTGGGTTATTTGGGGGTTTCTGCCGTGGGGAGGTGATATGATGTGACTGTGGGGCCGTTTGTGCTGTCCCACCAGTGTCCCAGCCTGGCAGGGGACAAATGGGTGCCCTGCAGGGTTTATCTGTGCTGTGTCCCTCATGGTGTGTGCAGATGCCTTGACCTCAGGATGGGAATCCTGCAACATGTATGGCTGCCCTTGGGAGGGTGCTCTGGAGGGTATGTAGGTGCCCTGCCTTCAGGGTGGATGCCCTGTGGAGTGTATGGGTGCCCTGTAGGGTGCCCTGCAGGGNGGAGGGTATGTAGGTGCCCTGCCTATAGGGTATATGGGTGCCCTGCAAGATATATAGGTGTCCTGCCCTTGGGGTGGGTGCTGTGTAAAGTATATAGGTGTTTTATAGGGTACATAAAGTATTCTGCAGGGTATAGGGAGTACCCTGCCCTTGGGAGGATGCTCTGTAGGGTTATATAGGTGCCCTACAGGGTGCTGTGTTGGGGTGCCCTGTCATTGAGAGGATGCTCTGCAGGGTGTGCAGGTGCTCTGTAGGGTGTATAAGTACTCAGCAGAGTATATGGGTGCTCTGCCCTACAGGGTATGTAGGTGCCCAGGATGGGTGCTCTGTAGGGTATATGGATGCTTGCAGGGTCTGTCAGTGTCTCTGCAAGGGTGGGAGGAGAAATTTAAAGAATTTAAAGCAAAGAGGATCTTAAAGAATCTCCATAATTACATTGGTCTCCCCTTTGCTGTGCCCTGATGGTGACTGTGGCTGGGGACCGAGGTGAGTGAGGACCCTCTCGATGATCCTCACCCAGAGACAGCTCTTCCTCTGCTTTTCCTTTGGCATAATCCTCTGGGATCTCCATTAGACTTTGACCCTCTGGGAGCTGGCTCCCATTGTGTCTTGGTGTCAGAGGGTAAATGGAATGAGGTGTAATTAGTCCAGTGAGTAATCATCCCCTCCTCAGGGCACTGCTGTCACCCTGCCAGCCTGTCCTGACCAGGGAGAGGTCAGATGGTCACATCATTCATCATCTTTAATTGCCTTAAAGGATCAAAACCATCCACTAGAAAGAAGGTTTTGAAATTAGCCCTTTCTGTATCCTAAAACTGTAAAAGTTGGAGTGTGAAACTTGGCACAGACCCCGAAATATCCTGGGCTCCAGGGCAGTGAAAGAGCAGCTTCAGGGTTTTGTGGTGGTGATGCTGGAACTGGTGGGTGAAGGTTGTGTACATGGGAAAAGAAAGGGGGAAAAAATAAAAAAAATAAAAAAAAAAAGAAAAAGAAAATAATTGAAAAATATGAGAAAAAAAGAGGAAAAAGAAATAAAATAGGGGAAAAGTAGGAGAAGAAAGAATAGAAATAAAGTAGTGAAAAAAGCAAGAGAAGAAAAAGAATAGAAATAAAATAGAGAAAAAAGTAGGAGAAGTAAAAGAATAGAAATAAAATGAGGGGAAAGTAGGAGAAGAAAGAAAAGAAAATATGGGGAAAAGTAGGAAAAGAAAAAATTGAAATAAAATAGGGAAAAAATAGGAGAACTAAAAAAGAAAAATGGAAATTAAATAGGGGGGAAAAGGAAGAAGGGGGCAAAAGTGAAAAAAGGAGAAAAGAAAGAAAAAAATAAACTCCTTATTTATTGCAGGATTTTTGCAAAGCCAGGAAAGCAGAGTTATTGTAGGGCTGCTTGCAGATTTTTCTGCCAAAATCCTTCTCTTTATTTTGGTGAAAGAAATGCATGTAAAAATTTGAAATCCCAGTGTGCTGCTGATAAACTTGGACTATACTGAAGGAAAAAAAAACCCCATCTATAAAACCTGAAAAGCACCAAGTTAGTGTATGGACTCATTCATTGTAGTATTAATTTGTGGTTTTTTAAAATGAATTTCCACGACTGGAAAGAAGTTGGGTGAAACTTAGAAGCCCTGTAGGTTCCTCCTTGCATTAAGCCGGGCCCAAAGAGCTGCTCAAGGTCATCTTTCCCTCTGGACACCTTGGCTGGAGGAACACAATGCTGGGCTGGGCTCTCACCCCTGTCTGTAGCTCAGGGCTGTTGTGCACTCATGTTGGGGTGGTCTGTGACATGTCCATTGTACAGTGAATTTTTCTCCAGAGTAACAGCTCTTCCTCCTTTGTCAACCTCTCCCCATCCATGGGGGGGTTTTGGCTGGGTGACTGGGGCTGAGATTTTGGACAAGGACCTTGTGTCTAAGCATCCATGGAGGAGTGTGCTGTAAAGCCAACCCATTTTGTACCGTGGTGGTGGCAGCCAGTGACCTCAACAGAAGAGCAGGAGATGGAACCCACAGTGTTTTTACACCAAACCTTTTAGGGTCTTCCCCAAACCATTAGTGTCATAGCCAGTGCTTGAAGGGGCTCCAGGAAAGCTGGGGAGGGGCTGTTTGCCAAGGCATGGAGACACAAGATGAGGGGCAGGGGTTTGAAGCTAGAGCAGGGCAGGGTTAGATGAGACATGAGGAAGAAGTTCTTCCCCATGAAGGTGGTGAGACCATTGTTTGCCCCCTTGTTGGCTGTGGGATGTTGTAGGGCCATGGGATGGCTCCGTGCCCTGCTTTAGGTGCTTTGCTTGTGCTTTTTGTCTCTTTCTTGAAAAGCAGAACCTGTCTCTGCAGAGGGAAGGCGCAGGCAGGGTGTTTATGCAGACGTGCTCTAGATGCTTCTCCTGTCTCTCTCTCTCTGCAGGCTGGGGTAGAGGAGGCACTTGGGATAAATCCCCAATTCCCACACCCACAAATCCAAGTGCATTTCTCGGCCGTGGCTTCAGGAGGGACGAAACACAGGGTTGTTTTCCTTGGGTTTAGATCCCCTTTGAGTGCAGTCACCCTTCAGGGAAGATTTCAAAAATAGAAGCCAAATCCCAGGAGCGGGGCATAATCCGGTTTCACGCTGTCTGCTGCCTCGGGCTGCAGCTCCCCCCACTCTGGGTGGGGGGCTCCCCCCAAACAGGACTGCAGTTCCTCCTGGGAGGGTCCCTGGAGGTGGCTGTGAGCCCTAGCCCATGGTCACCAGGTCACTGCATGGGTTTGGAGAGGTTTTGGGGTATCTGGAGGGGAGATGTCTCCTAGGCAGAGACCTTGTCTGGGTATGTGGTTTGGGCACTTTGGTTCTGGAAGGAACAGCATCATAGCTGGGTGGATCTACACCACCTTCACCTTTTCCTCCTGGTGGGAGATGCTGAGGGTGAGTGGCAGAGTGATTCTAGATGAGATCTGAGGGAGAAGATCTTGGCTGTGAGGAGGGTGAGCCCAGGTTGCCCAGAGAAGCTGTGGCTGCCCCAGCCCTGGAGGGGTTCAAGACCAGGTTGGAAGGGGAGAAGCCATCTGGGCTGTGGGGGCTGTCCCTGCCCAGCTCTTCTAGTCGGCTCTGGTGAGGAACCATCAGGAGTTACTGTGTCCAGTTCTGGAGCCCTCAACATAAGAAGGACATTGAGCTTATGGAGTGGGTCCAGAGGAGGCCACGAAGATGATGAAAGGGCTGGAGCAATTGCCTTATGAAGACAGGCTGAAAGAGTTGGGGTTGTTGAGCCTGGAGAGGAGAATGCTCATAAAGGACCTTGGAGTAGCTTCTCNTTGTTGAGCCTGGAGAGGAGAATGCTCATAGAGGGGACCTTGGAGTAGCTTCTCAATACCTGAAGGGGGCTACAGAAAGGCTGGGGTAGGACTTTTTAATAGGATATGTGATGGAAGGACTAGAAACAGTGGATGTAAACTTGAAGAGGGGAAATTCAAAGTTCTTTATGGTGAGGGTGGTGAAACACTGGAAGAGGTTGCCCAGAGAGGTTGTGGATGCCCCCTCTCTGGAGGTGTTTAAGACCAGGCTGGACAGGGCACTGAGCAGCCTGATGTAGTGGGAGGTGCCTGTGGCAGGGGGGCTGGAACTTGGTGATCTTTAAGGTCCCTTCCAACCCAAACTATTCTATGGTTCATTCCATGATTTGTGTTGGTGTCATTCCCAGCCTTCCTTGTTGGGAGCTGCAGCTATATATTACATATATATATAATTCATCCCTGTTCTGTAAGACCAGTGCTGGGTTTCAACCCATTTTATGCCCATGTGGCTGGACCAGGGTTTTCCTGTTGAGAGGGGTGGTGCAGGAGCTGGCAGGGATGCAGGATGCTTTTGGGATGCCTGGGGGGTAATGGCTGCTCCAGCCTCATGTGTGTGTCTCTCCCCTCCCTGCCTCTCCAGTCCCGCCAGACGCCTGAGGGTGAGTTCCTGCCTCTGGACCAGCTGGAGCTGGACGTGGGCTTCAGCACTGGGGCCGACCAGCTTTTCCTGGTGTCCCCGCTCACCATCTGCCACGTCATAGATGCCAAGAGCCCCTTCTACGACCTGTCTCAGCGCAGCATGCAGACTGAGCAGTTTGAGATCGTTGTCATCCTGGAGGGCATCGTGGAGACCACGGGTGAGTAGAGACAGCAAAGGCTCTGACCAAGAGGTGTCACCCCACTGGTCTGGCCATCTGTGGGCTGAGAAGCAGCATTCTTTGGCCTTCCTCTTGTCACCCAGTGGCTTGGTCACATTTTGTGGCCAAGCTTTGAGGCCGTCCAAGTCCTGTTTTCCTACAAAGTGAACAGATTGGAGGGATGTTTGGCAGCCAGGCTGTTTCCACGGTGATGGTGCTTTGGTGCCCGTGGGGAGGCTGAGAAAGCCCAGCAGGGGTGAGGGGATGCAGGGGTGAAGAGATGTGGGGGTGCAGGGGTAAGGGCATATGGGGGGGAGAGGATGGGAGTTGCAGGGATGAGAGGATGAGGGGATGCAGGTGTGAGAGGATGGAGGCTCCAGGGGTGAGGGGATGTGGGAGTGCAGGGGTGAGAGGATGCAGGGGTGAGGAGATGTGGGGGTGCAGGGGTGAGGGGATGTGGGAGTGCAGGGGTGAGAGGATGGGGGGCTGCAGTGGTGAGTGGATGCAGAGGTGAGGCAATGCAGGGGTGAGAGGATGCAGGGGTGAGGAGATGTGGGGGTGCAGGGGTGAGGATGCAGGGATGAGAGGAAGCAATGTAAGCTCTGCCATGGTCCTTGCAGCATCCCTGTCCCAGCAGCAGTGCTGCAGCCCGGGGCTGATGCTGCCGCAGCCATCGAGTGCTTTTAGCGTCACTTCCCGGGGGAGGCTGTGAATATCTTTGATCATTTTTCGGTCCATAGGCTGCTGTGCCAGCCTTACAGGCTCTGAGGCTGCAGTACTCCAGGGCCTGAGGGGACTGGGGGCAGCAGAGGTGAATCCTTTGTGCCATTCAGTGAATACTCATGGGTATTTCAGGAAAAAAATCCCTGATATTTCAAAAACTCCCCAGTATTAGCACAGCTGGCTCTTGTGAGGATGTCAGGGCTGGTGTTCAGACCAGAGGACTCCAGGTCAGGGTTAATTTATATTTTATTTCCTAGCAGAACTGATTTAAAACACAAATTCCTTAAAGAAAAGGAACTTTGTAAGTAGCTTGCTGCAATATTGAAACAGAGGTGTTGTTTGTGTGCTGCTGAGTTTGGCTTTTGTAACTATTTCAGGCTTAGGCATTAGACATGGAGAAAACAAACCAAAAGGGGGGTGTTTTCTGGGTCTGTGATGCTGAACTGGCAAGCCTGTGAGTTTTCTGACCTAGTTTTATAAGATGAGATGAATATTGGGTAGAATAGAGCAAAATGTGCTCTATCTTGATAACACAGAGAAGGATTAAAGGGTTTTAAAGTTAAGAAAAATTTTGGAATATGAAGAACAGAGAAATTTGGAGTATGGAGCTGGAGGGCAACTGGATGGGAGAGAACCACTGTTTGCCATGGCAAGAGCAGGTAAATATGAGGATACAGCCTTTGTATTTACAATAAATAGAGTTTTAGGCATCCCAATAGCATTTGGTTTGAGTCAGCTCTTCCTTTTGATGGAGCCTCTTGATTTTCTCTAGCAGGTGCTTATGAAGATAGTTATTTTTCTCCTTTAACTTCATTTTCTGCTTTAATCGGTTGACTTTTGATATGCAATGTTGCCAAGGGCTTTAGAGAATTAGGAAATGTATACAATAAATTTTGTTTTGGCTGTCTGCAGAGACGGTAAAGATGTTTTTGGAGAAGTCTTAACGAGTTGTTTAAGCAGGATCTTCTTGCTTATAAATCCCACTTGGCTGATTAAAATCACCATTTCCGATGCCTTCTCTCATTAAATCTTATAAAAATGATTTCTCAGAGATGCCTCCCAACTTGATTAAGTTAATTTACTGCCTCGTCACTGAAATTTTAATTTCTGGAAATATCAACATTTCTTTATCCTTCCCTTGCCCTCCTTAATTACAGCTCTGGGGCTGTGTGGATAATGAGAGGTGGGAAGTGACTTCAGAGCTTTTGGGCCCCTCTTGGACCCCTCGCAAGAGGAGCAGTGGGTCTGATTTCCACAGATCCCATCTCTCCTCCCCTTCCCTATCAAGCCAGCCCTTTTGGGAAATAAAAGGGAAAACAACCTCAGCAGATGGGTATTTTTAGGAGGTCATGGTCTTGGATGCTTTAGGTGACTATGGTTCCCCTCTGCCTCCCCCCCCATCACCTCCAGACAAACTCCTGCTGTGCTCTTATCCCAAGAAGCCAAGGCTGTTGCCCTGGGAAAGCTGGAGGATGCTCACACTGGCTCGAGGGTTTGGCTTATTCCCGTTTTTTTGGGGTGTCAGTCAGCAGTGGGAAGATTTCACAGCTGAGTCGTTGCACTGGCTTTGCAGACTCTGAAGACAGCTGTGATTCATGAGGGTAATTGCTGATCGTTTAGGATTATTTTTGATATAAATCCAACCCCTCCATTATTGTGATAACGTATAATTTTGAGGAACACTCCAGGCGTTTATTTTCAGGCTCTGTTGTCCTTCTCTCCTGGTGTTGTGATGGAGAGCATTGAGCTCGGGGCTCAGCAGATCTGCCCAGGGGAGAAGTTCTGACTCTGATGCAGGATTCCCCTCCTGGGGGTTTACTTCATCCTGTGTTTGGAAGTACGTAGCCTTTTACAATTGGTGTTATCCCCTGACTTACCCACAAGCTGCTGAAATTGCTAAAAAAAGCAAAAAAGAACAGTTAATGGGAACCTGAAACATAGAGAATCCTGGCGGGAGTGGTGTGTGTGTCCTTTTTTGAAACTCATTAAATCTTCGTTTGGAAACCTTTTCACATCAATTTCTGATTAAAGAAATCAAACAGCCTGCCAGGCTTTTAAATTAAATAAATAGAAGTGGAATCAAAGGCATCTTCCACTGGTTTTACTTTTAAAAACATGAATAGTTCCAATTACAGAAGTGTTGGGTCTCTGTAGGAAGGTTTCTCTTGGATACATGGGAATGATTTCAAAAGGGAAACGGGGTGAATGAGCAAAGGGCTGTATCTCACATCTGAAAGTTAATGGGATTTAGATAATTTCAGGGGCTATTTAGAAATGTTTTTTCTGTGCATTATCTGGAAGTTGCTCAACTTCAAAGGATCCCAGGTACAAAAATTAGCAGCTGAAAAGGTGGAGTATAAAATACACTTATTCTGATTTTTGGTTGCTGTTTGGATTTTAGGGGTTTTGTGCAGATGTGGGTGAAGTGGTGTGGGCAGAAGAGAAGAGAAAATTCTCTGGGGTTAAGGGAGGAGCAGCTGGAGTTCAGACATTGCAGCACTTGATAGACGTTACAGATTTCATAATGATTCCTTGTTCATTCTCCTGCTTTCCTTCTCCACGTACAGCAGTTCATATGACCAGGTTTTGGTGTTCATAAGGAATTGTCAACCTCATTGACTATAGAAATTGGGATGGAGAGGTGGAACAAGGAGTTCAGGGTTCCAGAACTGGCACCACACATGCCAGCAATGCTCCACCATCCATGGATGGCTCCCTGCTCAGCCAGGGGTTGCCTGTCTGCATGAGGATGGCTGGCTGGTGGTAGCTCAGCTTTGGTGGATTATGGACCCACATGTGTGTCCTGGACTCATTGTGGTCTTTGGCAAGGGATGAGGGGACTCCTCACCTTCTACAGTGGTGGAGGAGATGGGGGTCTTGAGGAGCCCAAGCTAGTTTTCAGAAGAGATAAATTCACTTAGAAATCATCTCTCTGAACCTCTTCTCTGCAGAATATAGTGGGACCACAAGTGGGTGAGGAGGGAAGGGACCTTTGGAGGTATCTGGTCCAGCTCTGCTGCTCAAGCCAACCCACATCTGATTGCCCAGGTCATTATCTAGAGTATCTGCAAGGAGGAACACTCCATTTAGTGCTCAGGCATTATTTGGGGAGGTGGCAGGAAAAGAACAATCCAGCACTTTTTTTCTTTTTTTTTTCCTTTCCAAAGAGCAGCCTAAGCATGATAAAGCAGCCATTTTTTGAAGTCTTGTGCTCTCAGCAGTTCCCCAAACCATTATACAAAACCTGTTAGTGTTTTAAAACCCACATTTGTGTAGTCAGGAAAATGATGTCAGGATGGGCTGAAATGGGGGCCTGCCCTTGCCAAAATTGGAGTCTTTCCTGGCTGAAATGGGGCTTTTCTTGTCCAGCCTCCTCCTGCCCCCTCCCCCGGTGGCTGCTCAGGTGCAGCACAGCCACAGGGCTCAGCTGCACCAAATAACGGGGAAAAATAAATAAAAATACATGGGCTTTTTTATTGCTGTGAGGTTGGGAGAAACAGTGCCTGGGTTTGCGTGTGAGCTCTGTGGAGGCACAACTGGGAGAGAGTTTTTGGGAGCAGCAGCCCTTATGTAAGGTGCAGCTGCTGGGGTTTGCAGCCCTTCACAAACCCTCCTGGTTTCCAGGGTTCATTAAAGTGTCAAAGATGTGTGTGTGTTCCCAAGAATAAAATAAGCTTCACCCAGCTTGTGTCTATAAAATGATGGATAAGTTTATAATTCAGGCTGTGGATTTCCTGCTGGGAAGGAGGGAGGGCAAAGTCCTCTGGGATGCAGGTGGAGGGGAGGCAGGGTGGGGAGGGCAGTTTGAGGAGGCAGAAACAATGAAATTAAGTCTGTTAAACCTAGTTAGGGTACAGACCTGCCTGCTGACTCTTGGTTCTTCTTGGTCTGTGTTTTATTAATCATGGACTTGCTTGACTCCTGGGCTGCAGAGAGCTCAGCTGGCACAGCCTCACCTTCCTCTGGGATGGAGGGGTTTGGGTCACCCCAAATCCCACTGGGACAGGACAAGTGAGGAGCCTGGGGCTCTCCTTTGTTGCACTTAACCCCCAGTTATGGCCTTTTATTCCATTTTTGTGTTTGTTTGCTTGTTTGGGGTGAAAGACTGCACCACAACTAGATCTCCTAGTGTGTCTTCTGTTTAGAGGACAACCCTCTGAAAGCCCCAGCTTGCTTTTGGAGGTTTTTCATCCCTCTCCTGAGAGGCTGGCTTGGTTAACCTACCAGCCCAGGTTGCTCCAAGCCCCATCCAAGCTGGTCTTGAACCCTTCCAGCGATGGAAGGGGAAGAATGGCTTTGAGATACTGGGGGGGGTTTGATGTTTCTGGTGCCTGTTGGGCATCCCAGTCCTGTTGCATGTGGTTTGAGCAGGTTGAAGGGGAGAAAACACAGAAATTCAGAAATAAAACCAGTAAAAATGAGGCAGCCTCTTGGAGTAAATGTTTTTTTCTAACCAGATTTCCTCAGCTCCTAGTCAGGACACAGATCGATGTCTGCCCTCGGAGGGATGATTCACACCCAGCTCCCGCATCCATCAGCCCGGGGCAGGGCGGCTCTAATTGCCTGTGATTAAGGACATGTGTTCGCCGCCGTCTGACGGGGCTGTGTCCTCTTTAAGGACTTTCAATCTTCCCTCTGTCGATCGCTGGAAGCCGTTTGCAGGGTCTGCAGGGTCTCCTGACCACATTCCTCCATCTTCTCCCTCCCTTAGGATGGCATCTGAGGGAGGATGTGGACCTTTCTGCTTTTGGGGCTGGAGGAACTGAGTGTTGGAACAGCTTTAAAGCTAAAACGATGAGCTCAGAGCAGAAGAAGGTGCAGGGGTGATAAATACAATGCCTGGATGAGGTGGTAGACCAATAACGTGCTGCTTTTGGTGCTGAATTTGATGTCATTTCATGGGGGGACCAGTGCTCCCAGCCCATTGCCCACCGGGTTGCTCTCTCTGCTGGTCACCACCTTGTCACCTTCCCACCCAGAGCTTTAAACACCTCCCTTAAAAACCTACCTTTCCACCAAGCTCTGTCCTCCCAGGCCCATGTCCCTTTTGTGCCAGAGAGCTGGACGTGGTATCTCCATGTGGGGTCTCACCAGAACAGATTATTCATTCTATTTTTTGCCTTTTTATTTGTCAGGGCACTGGTGGGCTGCTTCACAGCTCTTCACATCCATTAGCTGTGATACTCTAAGGAGATGTAGGAGCATCAGAGTGTGGTGCTGAGCATCTTCCCACAGGTTCAGCTCCTGTCCCTCTCCCTCGTGGTGCTGTGGAGGCTCCAGATTCCAGTAAAAGTGTTGGGGTTGAGAGTCCCCACAGCAGAATGGGGCCGAGAGTCCTTGCAGCAGAATGGGGCCGAGAGTCCCCACCTCAGAATGGGGTTGAGAGTCCCCACAGCAGAATGGGGCTGAGAGTCCCTACAACAGAACAGGGCTGAGTCCTTGCAGCAACAGCAGAATGGGGCTGAGAGTCCCCACAGCAGAATAGGGCTGACGGTCCCTATAGCATAATAGGGTTGAGAGTCCTGCAGCAGANCCCACCTCAGAATGGGGTTGAGAGTTCCTGCAGCAGAATGGGCTTGAAAGTCCCTGCAGCAGAATGGAGCTGAGAGTCTCCAAAGCAGAACAGGGCTGAGAGTCCCTATAACAGAATGGAGCTAAGAATCCCCACAGCAGAATGGGGCTGATCTCACCCTGTGTGAGGAGGTGGCAGGGATTCCCATTGAATATTTCCTCTCCATCAGGTACCATTTCTCTGCTTCTGGCTGTTTCTCAGCGACTGGACCCAGGCAGAGTTTTAAAGCTGTGGGGAGTTCATATAATACAGAACAAAAATGTGGGGTTTTTAAAAGTTATTTTAACCTGGAAGAGATGAAGCCTGTCTAAACATGCCTAGTCCATAGTGATGCTTTGGGGTATATATTACCCACTGAGTGTGGCTGACAGCAGTGTTAAGGTAACAAGTATTCCTGACTCCAAGGTGGAGAGAGAGACTTCTGCAGGAGGCTGAGCTTGCCTTGTAATTAATTCATCAACAAAAACTCACTGGAATTAGAGCTCTGTTCTGCGAGAGGCTTCTAATTGCCAGTAAATGGCTCATTAGTGTGGAACGGATCAACCTGAGAGGGTCTGTAAACACAAACACAGCCATTAGTGCTGTCACCAGCACAGGCTGCAGTGGGTTTGGCCTGGAATCGCCAGATTTTGGGGATTTTGGGTGTGCTACCAAGAACCTGGTCTCCCTGGGGGAGTGTGGAAGGTGCTGATGGACACTGAAATAGAGTAACCGCTCTTAATTTTTTTTAAATTTCATTTACTTTTTGACAGTAATTAATCCTGATGACTGATTCTCGTGGGGCTTATTTCCTGCTCAGTAGTAATTGCTTAAATGGGCTACTCATAGAAAAATTGATGCAATTAGGACCTTTCTGTGAAATGAGGGATGTGGTGCTGACTCCTCCTGCCTCGTCCTGGGCACCTCTGCAGCCCAGCAGGGCTTTTCCTAGAAGGAAAGCAGCAGGCTGCAGTTTGGGGCTGGAAGTGACAAGGAACACCAGGCCAAATTCACAGGCAAATGTTGAAAGTGCTAACTCGCTTTTGAAATATTTTCAGAAAGAAAAGAAAGGTTTTTTCAACCAAAATGTTAGAAAGGGGCCCCAACTGACAGGGCATGGGTGAGAGCTGCCATTGGCCCCATTCATGTGCAAGGAAAAAAGGGCTTTAGATAAAATTAGAAACTCCTTGTAGGCATATGGTGATTTTTTTTCTCAGTACAGCTTGGAGCTGCGGCTTATTTATTCTCCTGGGGTGGAAATAAAGAGTGGGCTGCAGTCTGGATAGTTCCTAATTAACCTTTGCTAGCTCTGTAATGGTCTCACTCCTGTGCACGCTGCAGGACATTTTTGTCTGCTGTATTATCTGCTCCAAGCTCAGCCCATAAAACCTCATGGAAGAGGGAGGCCACATGAAGAAAGACAAGTCCCAGCCTTCTCTGCCCTCTCTGCCTGCACGTCACCAAGTGTCAGCCCTGTTTTATTTTGGGAATTTTATTTGTATACAGGAGAGATTTGGTGATGAAGCGCTGAGATGTTGTGCACCTGGTGAGAGGAATGCACCTGTGCAGGCTGTGCAGATCACATGGGTTGCCACGGGGATTAAAAAAAAACAACAACAAAATTGCTATATGCATGAAGAGACTTTTGGTGGAAGCTCAGCTGGAGGCTGAACTTGGAGGGGAGAGAGCTCAGCAGGTTGAGGAGAGAACAGGAAGATGTGTGGGAAGCTGGTGTGGGAAGGGGGAGACCTACAGACTTTCCCACATCTCAGATTTGTGGGAAGACCTGATTTACATTGGTTACAGAGGGTCAGGCTTCTTGTCCCATTCAGATGTAAATTCAAGGAGAAAGAGTCAGCTGCCTGCTGGTCCCTGGATCTCTTCAGGTCCTTCACGCCAACATCACTCACACTTTCTCTGGAGCACAGGGAAGTTGACACCTCTCTGTCAAGGCAAAGGTGACCTTTCCAGAGGGTGCTGAGACCAGTTTTTCCCAAAGAGGAGTTGGAGGCACCATCACTGAAGATATCCAAGGCCAGGCTTGCTGAGACTCTGAGCAGCCTGATCTAGTGCAGGATGTCCCTGTCACTGCAGGGGGTGGCACTGGGCGGCCTTGGAAGGTCACAGAATCACAGAATGACCCGGGTTGGAAGGGACCCCAAGGATCATGTAACTCCAACCCCCCTGTCTAGCAGGGCCACCTAACAAACACATCTCCAAGGGAGGGAATCTGTGATTCTGTGATCATGGAATCTGATGCAGCTTGGATGTGATGCATCTACACATTGGTGAAGGGCTTGGAGATGCTGGGAATGGGCTGGGGGATACTGGTGAAGGGGCTGGGAGATGATGGTGACAGACTGGAGGATGCTGGTGAAGGGGCTGGGAGATGATGGTGACAGACTGGAGGATGCTGGTGAAGGGGCTGGGAGATGATGGTGACAGACTGGGGGATGCTGGTGATGGGGCTAAGGGTTCGGGCTGGGAGCTCTGAGAGCACCAGGCAGGTGCTCAGATGATATTGGGAGAAGGTTTGGAGTTAAGGTTAGCATTGCTCTGTGCAGGAGAACTGAGCTCAGTGGGGTTTGTGTTGGAAGCTGGTGTGTCAGGAATGACATGGGGACAGCAGCAGGGCTGCCGGGTGAGCTGCTTGTCTTTGCAGAGGCACTCAAGAGATTGCTGTCTGTTAGATCTACAGCTCTAAATACTGATGATTTGTCTCCCAGCACAGCTCTGTGTTGTGTCTCATCCCTCTGTTGACATAGCTCATACCAATCATCACATTGTTTTAGCCCAGAAACTGCCTGTTCCTGCTGTATTTTAATTGCAAGTCTCCCGGGCATCCCCTGAGAGCTTTTTGCCTGTAGCAAAAAGGATGCAGGCAGGATGGATGCTGGGAAGGAGGCAGGGATGCTGAGATACTGGGAAGGAGGCAAGGATGAAGGCAGGGATGCTGGGATACTGGAAGGGAGGGATGCTGGGAAGGATGCAGGGATACTGAGATGCTGAGAAGGAGGCAAAGATGCTGGAAGGGATGCTGGGAAGGAGGGATGCAGGCAGGGATGCAGAAATACTGAGATGCTGAGAAGGAAGCAGGGATGCTGGGAAGGAGGGATAGTGAGATGCCGGGAAGGAGGCAGGGATGCTGGGAAGGAGGGATAGTGAGATGCTGGGAAGGAGGCAGGGATGCTGGGAAGGATCTGCAGGATCCACCCCCAATACCACTCTCCCCCCTCACTGCAGGCAGATGCTCCTGTAACCCCAAAATCCACATAGTATGTGGCAGTTATACAGCACCAGCAAATGGTACTATGTGAAATGGAGAGAAGAAGGGTTTTTTCCATCCCAGACAGGCTGTGTCTCTAATGGGAAATGCTTTCTTTTTCCCAAAAACCCTGAAGACTGAAGGGCTCTATTTTGGTGCTGGGCAGCATATGGCTGGGTGGGTGTTTGGAGACACATGGGGAGGCTGAAGAAAACATCTAAGGGAAGGGCTGGGCTCTGGGTTGTGTTTCTTGCCTTGTAGTTAAAATTCAAAGAGGATTATTTATTTTAAATGCTTTTCTTTCCATTTTCCACCTGCCTGAATGGCAGACTTCCTTTACTTTTCCTTCTGGCTGGATTCTTCTTTGAGGCACAAAGAAACAGTGCAAAACACAGCATTTTTGGCTGTGCTCTGGAGCCAGAGCCCCATATTTTGTCTCACTCAGCTTTTTAGTGCTGATGTGGAGACTGGACTTAGGATTTGAAGAGAAATCCAGCCTGGAGGCAGTGACCCCAGGCTTTTCCTTGAGCATCCAGGGCAAGAGGGGGGATTAGGGCAGCAGGAGGTTGAGGGGAATCAATTCTCACACTCAACGAGGGGTAAAAGTTTTATTAATTTGGTGTAAATTAAGGATAACAGAGAAAGTCTTGCTTTCAAAATTAAAGCTTCCTATTGATGGAGTGGAGGTGAGGTGTTAAGAGTAGTGATCAGGGAATGAAATGGGTCGGTTTTGGTGCTGTGCCTGCTTGAGAACATCCTGGCAGGAGGGAAATGATGCAAAAAAGGGGAATGTGGCAGATGGCTCTGTGAAAAAAAATATGTAAAATCTGCTCCAAGGGGCTGCAGTGAGTCCTGACGCACTCCCAACCGGGGTGGGAGGGACCAGATCGGAGTAATATAGGGATTTGGGTTAAAAAAACCCAAAAGATATAACAAAATTACCAGGCCAGATTCTCAGTATAAATTACTGTCAGTGCATTAAATGTGTGTTAAGACAGATCTGTTGAGGTAGCCATGCTTTGGGCTCTGTTCTTCCCTAGAAACATCAAATTCTGATGCAGCTGCCTGTGGGCTGAACACAGGTTTTGTAGTCTTTCAGCTTTGTTTTTTAGCTTTTCCCCTTTTTTTTCTGGGGGGATAAGTGGCTGATACAAAGGTGGGGGTGACCCAGCCTGGAGCCTTTTGCTCCCTTTCCCTGGGTGCAGCATTAGAAGGTGTGTTGCCATCCCTTAGTCCCAGGTTTAGGGAAAACATGGGAACCTCTGTCATTTGTGTTCACGCAGAGGGGCTACAGCTGCACAGGGAAACAGGGAGATGTGTGTGTGGGAGTGACTAAACCCCCGCTTCCCCCGAAGAGAGGAGAGCAGAGAGGCTGGTAAGAAAATCACCTTGGCTGTCAGGGCTGGGGTTTTTTGGTTTTTTGATTTTTTTTAAGTGTCAAGATATCTCCTGGGAGAGCAGCAGCAGCGTCTGGATAAACTGAGGAGGTATTTATAGAGCCTGAGCATGAAATTTGTGTGTGAAGTGAGGAGCAGAGCAGGAGCCTGGCTTTGTATTCACTGCAGTGAGTAATTCAAATGTTCAGCCTGAGAACCATGGCAGGACTTGCTCTGCTCCTGCATTCCCTTTCTGCAGACAGGCAGGGTTTGGGTTGTCCTTAAGCTCCTTTTTTTCTTTTTTTTGAGAATGTCTATGTCTACAGTCATAGAATTGTAGACTTGGAAGAGACCTTCAAAGATCATCCAGTGCCACCCCCTGGAGTGACAGGGACATCCTTCACTAGATGAGGTTGCTCAGAGCCTCAGCAAGCCTGGCCTTGGATGTCTCCAGGCATTGATGGAGCTTCCACCATCTTTCTGGGCAACCTGGGCCAGTGTCTCACCATCCTCATGGGGAAGAACTTGTTCCTCATGTCCCATCTAACCTTGCCCTGCTCTAATTCCAAACCACTACCCCTCTCTTCCTCTCTCTTTTCCCCTTTTTCTCCCTCTCTCTTTCTCCCTCTCTTTCTCCCTCTCTTTCTCTCTCTCTCTTTCTCCCTTCCTCCCTTCTCTCTTCCTCCCTCTCTTCCTCTCTTTCTCTTCCTTTCTCTCCCTGCCCTGGCCTCTCCCCAGCTTTCCTGCAGCCCCTTCAGGCACTGAGAGACTGGTAGAAGGTCCTCAGAGCAGAAAGGCTCCAACCCTCTGCTCTTTCACCTCCAGGATGACAATTTAACACCAGCATCATGTAACTCCAACACCTTTACTTCTATAACTTTAAAAACGTTGCACATGTCTCTCTGAAATGTTTAAACCCCAGCCCCAAGATCTTTGTGCATCCTCAGTTGTCCATAACTGGTGGGATTTTTTTTTTCCCTTGCTCATTGCAGGGATGACATGCCAAGCCAGGACGTCCTACAC
>VZTY01012910.1:218911-231029 GCA_013400935.1 Turnix velox | reverse complement strand
ACCCTCTCATCATCTTCATGGCCCTTCTCTGGACCTGCTCCAACAGCTCAATGTCCCTCTAATGTTGAGGGCTCCAGAACTGGACACAATTGGGGTCCAACTGGTGTCTCAGCTGAGCCAATTAGAGGGGCAAAATCCCCTCCCTTGACCACACTTCTCTTGATGGAGCCCAGGATTCCACATGGAAAGGGGAACTGTGCATCCAGTGTGAGAATTTGCTGTATGGTTTGTAGATGGAGACACCATCAAATCCTTCCACAACCCCAGAGAAGATCCACCAGGACCTGGACTTGTCTGAGTGAGAGCCCAGCCACGCTGAGAAGAATCCCCTCCTGATTCCCATCTGACCCAACACCATCTCTCCACCCAAAACCTTCCCTCTTTCACACATGGATTTAAGTCCCCCTTGTCTGGCAGAAGAAACCTCAGGATGAGGGGGACTGCCCTTTGGAGGGAGAGAGAAGTGGAGAGTTGGAACCGCCTCACCAAGGGAAACAGGGAATAAATAATGGAAAAGCCAAGTGAGCCATTACTCAGTCTCTGAATCACTGAAGTCATGGAAAATTCTGGGCCATTCTGCCTTTGTAGAGGAGAACTGGCAGCTGCAGTGAGGAGGGTGCCTGGGCTGAGGAGGAATGAGCTCACTTGGTGAAAGCCAAAGGAAAGCAGAACCCAGCATTGGAGAAGGACCTTGAAAGAAGTCCTTAAGAATCTGTGGGGCTCTGGAGCAGGGAGGGGGCACATGAGACAAGAGGGAATGGATTTAAATTAAAAGAAGGGTGATTGAGTTGCAATCAAAGGGAGAAATCCTTTGCTGTGAGGGGGGTGACTCCCTGGCCCATGTTGCCCAGAGAAGCTGTGGCTTCCCCAGCCTTGGAGGGTTCAAGGCCAAGTTGGATGGAGCTCTGAGCCCTATCTCTTTGCACCTACTATTTTTAATTGTTTAAAACTTTTGCTTACCAATTCTGTTCCCTTCCATCTCTCTGAGCAGCCCCAGGGGACAAATCCAACTCCTCAAGCACCAACAGTGTCTTTTGCCCCATTGAAAACCAACGTGGCAGCTGGGAAAAGAAATGACAGTCAGGGCCTGTTGCTGCCACAGCTATTTCCTTCTGCCAGCCTCAATTTATTCCTCCTAAACAGCCATTAAGTGGATCTGTTTGGACAGAGGTGGAATTATGGTGTTTTAAATAAACCTTTATTGCATTTGCCCAACACAGAGCCCTGCTGCTGAAGGCAGCCACACTGGCCAGAAGCTGCAAGGGCCCAGCCATGGAAAAAGGCAGGAATACAGACAAAATTCCCTTTAAAATTTCCTTTCCCAGACCACTGCCCTGCTCTGCCCTGAGTGCATCAGCTCTGGGATTGAGGTTTCTTTCTTTTCTTCCCTTTCCCCCACTGCAGCAGTGCTGCTGCCCTGACCCTCAGCATCCCGAAACTGCACTTATAGGTTTAAAAAAACCCAAAAACAACACAGCAAAATTATAATCCACTTCCTCAGAGAGTGGTGTGAGCAATCCAGGTACATGGGCACTGGATTCAGAAGGAATTTCTGATGGTTCCTCCCCATGACTGGCAGCTGCTGAAAACCCCAACACAAGCAATGCCACTGGACAAGACAAAAGGTTCCTTTAAAAGGTTATTTTAAAAAATACAGTGTGCTTTGTGTCCTTACTGCAACACAACTTTCACACAGGTGATGTCCCTCCTTGCCAAAACCTGTCATCATCTAAAAAATGAACAAAAATTTCATATATGGAACGTAAAGTCCTTACTTTTGGACATAAATTCACATGGACTTTCAAAACTTTTGTATGAGTGAAGCCACTGACCAGATCTTGTTTCTGTGGGTGAGATTTCTGGCTGCTTTAAAGATTTTCCAGTAGTTTAGATGTTATTGTCAATAATCTGTAAAAAAAAAAAAAATCTTTTAAAAAATTACTCATTTGCAGCACTAAAGTTGTTGTATTTTTTATTATTATAATTTCACTTATTTTATCTGTTTCTGTAAAACAACTGCCCACACAGTGCTCAACTTTAAATTCATATTTATTTCCCATTTTTGTAAGCTGGCCCCTGTTGGTTGAGAAGCCATTTAAATAATTCCACTTCTTAATATGAATCAAAATGTTGATGAACTATCTATAACCCAGTCTAAGTTTTCTTCCCCTTCCTCCCCTCCAGTGGGGTAAAAACCTTCCCTTAATTCATAGATTAGAGCCTTTTGTCACCAGTCGCTTCCTGTTCCTTGTTACATCCTCCCCCACCTTTAAATTTGTGCACATTTATCATGAAACACTTAAGGAATGACTGCAGGAAACTCAGACTCTGTTTCTATAGAGACAGGCCTGTGTTGGTTCAGTGAAAGGTTTGTAAAAAGAGAAAAAAAAAAGAAAGAAAAGGCCAGCAGCAGCATTAAACACAGTGGATGAGTGTAACCCCCTGAGATTTCGGGCTTGCAGATGAGTTTAATCAGAGAATAATGCTGTCAAGAGGCTGCATGACCTCATGGCTTTGAGGGACTCAGCCCAAAAAAAACAAAACAAAACCCAAAACACCCAAAAAACCTTTATGTCTGGCATTAAAGAGGGAAAAAAAAAACAAACCAACAAACAACCCCAAAGGGAAGCTCCACTGCAGTTTGCACCAATAATTTCAGTTAGAACCTGAGACATGGACGAACACACTTTGAACTCTGCCAGCTCTGAGGGCTCCAGCAGGGCCCTAAATCCTGCAATTTGGGGAAGATTTATTTGCCCTGACTCCTTCTGGGCCGTGGGGGTATTTGCAGGTAATTTATGTTCCACTTCAAGACCATAAAACATCCACCAGAGGGAAAACTGAAGAGTCCCACACCCTGCATGTTCCTCAGCCCTTGGGGAGAGGGAAGCAGAGATTTACTGGAGCATCTCTGAGACTCTTGGTCTCAGAAAGGAAGGGGGAGGTTTTTTTGGTTTGGTTTTTTTTTTAATTTTTTTTTTTCTGCTGCCAAGTTTTTAAAAGAAAGAGATGGGGTATAAATGTGCCCTGTTGTTACTGTTGAAAGAGTGATGGGGTGATGAATTTAGAAGAGCAGCTGGTGTCACTGTGGCCATGTTGCACCCCAAAAGCCACATTAAACCCACTCTCTAAAGCACATTATAAGATGAAGCTCTGCACATCATGGACAATGCACTAATTAATAAGTTCTGTCTGATCATCAGGAACTTCTATGGCCATTCAATAAACACTCCTACTTTTCCCTTTCCAAGCCCAGCACTGGTCCTTGCAGCTCACAGACAATTTCAAGCTATTTTGGATCTGTCTTGAAGAAAGAAGTAAAATCATGTGGCAAACAGAGGAGAAAACAGATATTTTGGCTTTGCTTTGTTTAAATGAGCCCAGGGGCTGTGGTGGCCAGAGAGGTTGAGGTTCACAGCTGGAGGGACTTTCTGGCCTTGGAGGACTAGGTGGCTCAAGGCAAGGTACATCACAGACCTCCAAAATATGCCTAAAAATCCAATACTGCGTTCTCAACTTTGTACATCTTCCTCTCCTCCAAAACCTGCTTGTTTTTTCCCAAGTAAAGAGGCAGAACATGGGCACCTGGGCAAGGCTGCATGTAGGAGAAGAGATCTGGAGCTCCAAGATCATCCCAGGCTTCAAAGGACTGCAGAAAACTGCTGATTTAGATGGGAAGAGGAAGAGAATTCCCATCCTTTGGTCCCTGCAATCCTGTCCATGGTTGCCATAGAAACAACCTTGTATGAAAAGGACAGTGTTTAAGGTGCCACCAGAGAGAAGCACTGCAGAGAGCTGTGCTCCTTCCTCTGTCCTGCAGCTCTGTGCTGCTCCTGCACTCCCTGACATTTCAGCTCCTTCTCTGGAAAGACATTTTCCACAGCCCCTACCCCAAATGCCAGCTGAGGAGACTGGGCTCCCAGGGCAGGGATTTCTGCTGCCTCAGTCCCACCAGGGGTTAACAACAAGGCAGGGCTGCAACAGCATCATTTAAAAAAAAAGATATCCAAGTTTGCTTTTGTGAAATCTTGTTACTGTAGAAAAGGGCTCCTCAGCACTTGGGTTTGATGCTCTGGCTGTTGCTTTGCAGGTCCCAGGAGCCACGGGCAGAGGCAGAGCAGCTGCACACACCCTGGGAGGATGGAAGGCAGCGTGGGAGGAGGTCAGTGATGCTGGGCTGAGATGGAGCAACCTGACAATGTCTGACAAACCCCTAATCTGTACCTGAATTGCTGAGGACCTCAGGGCTGGGGGCAACTCTTTAATCCATTTCATTATTTAATCCATTATTTACATCATTATCACAGGGTTGGAAGGGCACTTCCAAGGCCATGGAGTGTCACCTCCTGCAGTGACAGGGACATCCTACACTAGATGAGGTTGCTCAGAGCCTCAGCAAGCCTGGCCTTGGATGTCTCCAGGGATAGATAGGGCCTCCACCACCTCTTTGGGCAACCTGTTTCAGTGTCTCACCACCCTCATGGTGAAAAACTTTCTTAATATCTAATATAAATCTAATTGTTGCAATCATTGTACTCTCAGAACTGAAATACACAACCTCAGGCTCATGAAGCACAAGCTAAATCACACCCATCTGAACAAGTCCCAAGAACTGCAGTGTTATTTTCCCAGGGGTTTTGCTGTGCACCAGGGTATTTCTGCACCAAACTCAGCAGCAGGGGCCCAAAAATCCCTCCTGTGGGAGAATGAACACATTTGGTTAAAGTTTTGCAGCAGGGAAATCAAGTTGCTGGTGATAGATTATCTTGAAAGAAATACCCTACTGTTGCAATGGCAAATAATTCCATGGCACAGAACGGAGCAGACAGTGAAATAGGGTTCAGGCTCAGCTTTCCTTGGATGATTCTACTTGGCCCTGCCTTGATGATCTCATGGATATGGCTTTGGGGACTCTCTGGCCCCATGTGATGTTCTGCAGATGGAGCAGGATACGAATCCTGATAAGCAGGGACCAGGCAAGGCCAATGCACTCAAACCAGTTGAGGAACACACTGATATATAAGGTCTAGTGTCTCAAAGCACAGCTGGCCTTCAGAGTTAAGGTTGTTGAGGTGGTGGTGAAGGGGTCACCCCTTGCAGCTCACCCCCTGCCTGCTCACTGGCATCTGCTGCAGCTCCACTTGGCACAGGTCAGTTGCCCATCTGTTGGTAGCCAGGTCACACACTGTGATGAAGGTGGGTAAAAAAAAAAAAGAAAATGAAGGGAAGAAAAGGGCCATTCACACACAGGGTGAACACAAAGGTATTTGTATTTTCCAGAAAAAAAAAAATCCTTACATCTTAAAATTCTTAACACATTTCTATAGAATTTACACCCGTGTTGGCAAGTGAAAATAGAAAAAAGAACACTCAAAAGCTATTCTTATAGAGATGAGTCACTTCTCCCCCAGAGAGAAGCCACCAGCAGCCTGGGGCAGGGGGTCATTACAATCAGAGACCCAAAAGGGACCAGTTATCCCAAATGAGTCCCTCATCACCAGGCTTTGTCAGGCCGAGTGTCCAGTTTGGCACTAGGACTGCTGCTGGAAGACAAAAATAGCTCTTTCCATTGCAGGGGAAAAACGTGAGGTGAAATCTTCTCTACACCCAGCAGCTGAGGGGATGGAGGATGCAGCCCCTCCACGCTCCTTCTGCAGCATCAGACCCTGGTGGGCAGCCCCAGGCCCCAAGAGATTTCTTGCCCTCAAACTCACCAGTCTCAGAAATGGTTGTTTCCCAACAAAAGGCGGCATCACATCAGGGTACTCTCTGTTCCAGCTGAAATCCAAAGGAGAGAAGTGACAAATCACAGAATAATGAAACAATTTGGGCTGGATGGGACCTTAAGGACCACCTGATCACAGCCCATTCCCATGCAGGGAACACCTCCCACCATTCCAAGTTGCTCCAAGCCCCATCCAACCAAGCTTTGAACCCCTCCAGGGAGAAGAGCAGTGCTTGGAGAAAAAATAAAGTGGAAGGAGGAAGGTAGGGACCATCAGAAATAGAATAACTTAGAGTCAGGACTGAGGTCAACCAAAGCAGCTCAGCCACAGGCACCTGCAGCCCTGGAGAAGCCAAATCCATCAAGCCCCTGAGCTTTGGCCCAGGGTTAAGCAAGGACAGAGCCAAATGAGCCACAAACCAGACTCAGTGCCAGTAACTGCACACACTGATTTGCACCAAAGAAGATTTTTAATGGCTTTTTTTTAATGCAAGAAAGGTAATTATCTGCTTGACCACAAAATTACATGCTATTAGGAATAATTTTATTCGTTTAATAATTAGAAGATTAACCAAAGCTCTCTATACAGCAGTGGTTAAGAGTTCAGCTTGCACATTATGTGGGATATAGTTCATTAGTTGCAACGAGCTGCTCTTAAGCTAAAGGATAATGGCCCCTGCACTTGGCAACGATTACTGGTCCCTTTGTGAGGTCTACCAGCCTGAGCTGATAGCCACCAGCCTATCACCTTCCTTCTGTGGGCAACCATAAACAGAGGAAACAGCAGCAGATTGCATCCAGTTCCTCAGTATTTCAACCAAGTCCTTCTGAAGGCAAACACTGAGCTGTTCCGAGCATCCTGTTTGCTGCTCCTCTACCCAAAGAAAAACACCTCACAGCACAGAGCCATAGAAAGGTTTGGGTTGGAAAAGACCCTGAAGACCACCCAGTGCCCAGTGCCCTGGGCAGGGACACCTCCCACCAGCCCAGGTTGCTCCAAGCCTTGTCCAACCTGGTCTTGAATCCCAGACCCCACCTGAGGAACACAGCACAAGGATGAGGAAGACAAATGAGGGCATGGGAGACTTATTAGGGAATAAACATCTTGTTGAGGGGGTGGCCAAAAAACAGACAGAGGCTGCTAATGACTGCCCAAGATTTGTTGGTCTGTGAAGCCCAGACCATCAAAATGATCCTGAGAATTGTCCAAAGCACTTTCATTTAGCCTTCAACTGCATCTGCTTTGTCTAGAAACTAAGCCCATAATCACAGCCCCTCTCCCAACCCATGCTGCTCATTTCAGACTGAACCAAGGTGACCACAAACCTGAGCTCCTGCCAAAGCAGGAAAAGCACTTGTATAAAATAATCAGGGTGCCTCTAGAGAGTTTGGATGTTGCCTCCAGAGAGACACTCAGAGACCAAGAGATTTCAGGCAGCTGATGAGCCTGTACCAGGGACTTTGAATCAAAACAATTGTGGGAAGAGCCGAAACAACCAGGTCCCCCTGTGAACCCAGCTCCATCTGCAATGCAGATGCTGTTCAGCATCAGATGGAGATTGAAATGTACTTCAACAGATTGAGTCCCCTCCAGCCTAAACACTGTTTTCATTTTTCACATGAAGCTGGTAATTATGTTTTCCACTTATACCTGGAAATTTCAGCAAATATTCTAGACAAGCTATTTTTGATTGGAGCGATTCCATTTGCTACAAAATAATGAGGGCTTTTTTTTTTCCTTAGGAGCTCTATGTGTGAAGATTAAGCAATTCCTCAGCACAGGTTGGGGAAGTTACAGGAAAAGACACATTTATGTGGTGCTGGAGGTCCTGGAAACATCCCTTCAGGTACACAATCCTGAACCAGGAAAGAGGAGAAAAGCCAGCCAAGCTGCCATGGAGTTTCTATCAACACTTTAAGTCTGCTTGGCTTAAAATAGAAAATTTCTAAGGAAAGCAGAAGGCTGAAAGTGCCCTAGTCCTACCTTCTCCCCAAAGGAAGGCCACCTCTCCCAAACTGCCCCTTCCAAGACAGTGCCCACCCCTGGGTCTGATTTTAAATAGGGGCAGGTACTCCTAATTAGCATTTAAGCTAATTAGTCAATGAACAGTATCTATTTCATGGCCTGACAGGAGGCTGGGTACCTGCTCTCACTGCAGGCTTTGTCCAGTGTCTGCAATAGTGGAGATGGCTGGAGCAGGGGTAGTCCCTGAGGAGCAGGATGGTGCTTTTCTGTCTGTGCCATGGATCCAACACCATGATGAAAAGCAGAGAAATGGGCCATGGGGAGAGATTCCTCAGAGCTTTATGTGTTATTAAGGGAAATGAGACCCCAGCTTCTGCAGCTGGAAGTTCAGAACAGCCTGTAAGAGGTGACCCAGGAGAGGCTGGAAACAAGGTCTGCAGACACACAGGAACATCATCTGCATTTGGAGTTTTCTGGAAGAATCTGTCCCTGTGTGAACCCATCAGGGTAAGTCAGGCTGTGGGAGTGAGCAGCCTGATTTGTGATGCCTTTTCCTAGGTTTTTACAGCTTGGAGACATCCTGAAACACACCCTCTGCCAGGGCAGGCTGTTCCTCAGTTCCACACAGGTCTGAGCTGAGGGATGAGGGCTGTGTGAGCATCCCTGACACCTCCCTCCTGTGGGACAAACAGCCCACAGCCAAATGCTGTTCCAGAAAATACTCTGGAGTGAATGAACTGCTAAGTTATGGCAACCTTCCTTTTCAATCCTTCACTTTTGATACACAAACTGAGCAGCCCATCCCCACCAAGACTTTTACTGACATCCTATTAATTAAACACTTTGGTGCTTTCCAAGCACAAGCCCTGAACACCAGGAGTTTCCACCAGGAAACAGGCTCGGGTAAGATGGGAAGGAGAAGGCACAAGAGCTAAGAAGGGCTAAGCTAAGGGTGTAGGAAATATTTATATGTCATTAGGCATTTTAACTCTTTCTGCTCATTATGTGTGTATGCAAATAATGGGCTTTTACCTTCCTAGAGTTGGGTTGGCTTTTTTTATTTGCAGATGGATGAATCATGCAAAAATGAATCCAATCCCAGCCACAGTTCCCAAAGGGAAGGCAGTGGTGGGGGGAAGGAGAGAGTCCCCCTGCCTTACTTCCCACTGCAGAATTATTCATGTCTCTAAATAAAACCTCTCTCCCTTCCCCATGCTTCAGCTGCCCACTCCAGGCCCCAGAAGCAACCCCTGAAGATGAGCATCTCCTAAACAGGACCACCACATTCATCACCTCCACCAGCTTTGGTGGCCTCTCTGCTCCCTTCCACCCCAGGTGAGTTGCCCACTTTGGGCACACCCCTGCCCTGGGACAGGGGACCCTGGTGGCAGTTGGTTGGTGACAGGGAGGGTGGCACTGGGCACCCTTTAGGCAGAAACCGGCCAGAGTTTTTTCTTGCTCAGGTGGGATTTTTAATTTACACCTCTATGGCATGAAAGCATTTGTTCTCCTGACAACAGGGGAATAAGCAGGTAATAGTATAATTTAAAATAGATGGGTTTTTTATGGTTTTTGTTGATGTAGTAATAGGAAAAACAGACCTCTTAAGGCACTTAATCATAAGGGTAATAAAGAAGGAAAGCAGTGAGCGTCGTCAAAGAGCTGAATGCTGCATTTCCCCCCTGAAACCAGGCTGCAGAGTGTGGGCTGAGGAGCAGAGCAGGGCTCAGGGAAGGCTCCAGGTACCTAATTAATGGGTACAGTTTGCAAACGTGTGTGTCAGTTAGACAAAGTGACAAACCCAGCAGATTCAAATTAGATCTGCAGCTGTTTTCCCTGAGGAACCATCTACTGATGGTGGGGATAAATCCTGAACAACCTGAAAACACCTTCACGTGGCCAGACTCGCAGCCAGCCATTGAGATCACAGAATCATAGAATGGTTTGGGTTGGAAAGGACCTTAAAGAACATCCAATTCCAACCCCCCTACCATGGGCAGGGACACCTCCCACTAGACCATGTTGCTCAATGCCTCATTCAGCCTGGCATCCACAACCTCTCTGGAGAACGTGTTCCAGAGGCTCACTACTCTCACCATACAGAATTTCTTTCCTATATCCAGCCCAAATCTACCATGGTCCATTACTCCTAGTCCTGTTATTTTTCTCCAAAGAATTTAGACCTCCAGCTCCGTTAAGGTGGACCAAAGATAGCAGTTGAACTCTAAAGCAATCATTACACTGCTGTTTTCTTAATTCCTGGTCTGAATGCTTCTCTTAAGTTCACAGCTGCAATACGGTGCATGCCCGAAAGTCTTTGAAAGACCCTCTGGAGAGGAAGCAGAGGAGGCCATGAGAATAAGAATTTCTTTGGAGTCCCTCTGCTGTGAGGACAGGCTGAGAGCTGGAGCTGCTGGAGAAGACAAGGCTCTGAGGAGACCTCCCAGTGGCCTCCTAGTGCCTGAAGGGGCTGCAGAAAGCTGGGGAGGGGCTGTTTGCCAGGGCAAGGAGACACAGGATGAGGGGCAGTGGTTTGAAACTAGAGCAGGGCAGGGTTAGATGAGACATGAGGAACAAGTTCTTGCCCATGAGGGTGGTGAGGCACCTCCCAGGGAGGTGTTTGAGTACCTATCTATCCCTGGAAACATCCAAGGCCAGGCTTGCTGAGGCTCTGTTCTGGTGCAAAGTGTCCCTGTCACTGCACAGGGTGACACTCCATGGCCTTGGAAGTGCCCTTCCAGCCAAACACATTCTGAGATTCTATGATTTATAGTTGGATTCTTTGGAGTCCCATGAGGAGTCTGAGGTTTGTGCTGGAGCACACACCCGCATGTCATTGATCTCTACCTGCTGTAAAACACACGGTGCAATTTATCTCCATGTTTGAAAATGTCTTTTATCCCCATCAGATCCAGCGTGTTCATTCCCTCTGCTCTGAGCTGGTACAAACCAGGCAGGTAACCAGTGCTCAGCTCCTCTTTCATCTCATTTGCTGTTTTACTACACCAGAACTTTCATACTGGTGTGAGGTAATTAACATTTTAAAATATCCCTGCTTTGAAACAGGCAGCCAGATTGATTTTTGAAAGACTCCTTTTCACGATGAAAGAGCCGAGCAGACAGGGAGCATATTTCACCCTGATAATGCCTTCTTCATATTTATTACAAACCTTGGCACTAACCAGGTGATAGATGAGTACACTCACTTTTTTATTCCTTTGGAATATGTAAAGGAAATGTTTTGGTAATTACCTATTATAAGAGAAGGGCCCCTTGAGTTTGTGCTTAAATGATCTGAGGGACTTTGCATCATTCCCTCTTTAATTAAACTCCTGATACGAGTCATATTTCTCCCAACCTCAAACGTCCTTTGCAAGAGGAAGGAAGACATTTTCTATGGACTATTTGTGTTGTTTTCTTACTCCACCTTGTACAAAGGCTTCCTTAAATTTCAAGAAATCAATGACAGCACTTAATTAGAGAAATTATTTGTTAAATGATCAAGTATTTCACAGTTTATAACTGGATTTGATGGACAGCTGGTATCAGCTGGGATTTGCCCTGTACTCTGTTTGAAGCACCACCTGCCTTTCTCAATGTGTTACCAATTTTCCCTTAAGCCAACACCCACAAAATAACCTCCTACCCTCAGACCCAACCCAAATCCTTCAATTCCCACAGTTCACACAGCAGAACTTGCCTCTGAGAGGTCACTGGTGAGTGGGTCTGTCCCACATTTCCAGTCCTCATTTTATTTCTCAGTTTCTCATTTTTGTGCTGCATCCATCACAGCAGTTGCTAAAATAAGCAGCAGAAAATCCAGTATTTAAAAGTATGCATTTAAATGCAACCCTCCCAGAGCCTACGTGAGCTGAACACACATACCTTGAAGAGCAGAGCACTGTCTTTAGCCTAATTTTAGCCACAGCAGCGTAGTAGTCTAATCAAAGGTTCTGACCTTGATTAATTTTGATTAGCAGCAGAGTGGTGTAAAGCCCATCCAACGCATTTAGCTCTGATTGGGAGGGAATGTGTGTTTTCAACAACATATGCTGCAAATCAGTGGAATACATTTAATAAGCAGGATCCTCTCTTACCAGCATTAGCATTTTCATGAGGTGTCATTAACGTCAGAGCCAAAGAGCCAGCCTGTGAAGTGTCAGATGGCCACACCATCAGCTGGTCACACCAACACAGCCAGCACCAGCCAGTGCTGAAAGCAATTACAGGTCAGGTTTTTCTAGGAAAGAGAAAGACACAGGCTGTTAATAGAATCATAGAATGGTTTGGGTTAGAAGGGACCTTAAAGATCATCTAGTTCCAACTCCCTTGCAAAGGACAGGGACATCTCCCACTACACCAGGTTGCTCAGTGCCTCATCCAGCCTGGCCTTGAACACCTCCAGGGATTGATGGGGCATCCACAAC
>VZTY01012910.1:112285-203633 GCA_013400935.1 Turnix velox | reverse complement strand
AAAATAAACTTAGAAGAAAAAAAAAAAAAAGCAGAAGGTTCTTTTCTTCCCACTCTTAAAGGAAAACTTTTATTTGGATGCTAATGCACAGGACAAAGTGTGTTTGGTTTTTAGGGGAGGTTTTTGGTGCTCACAATTGTCCGGTGGTTCCAGGCTAATTAGAGAGCGGAGGAGGCGCCGCGTGTGCTCGGAGCAGGAAGGTTTCATCCTTCCCTTCCATTAATGCCCCATATTATAAATCAAATTAACTGGCATTTTCTGCTAGGAAAAAAAAAATTAAAAACTGAATCCTTTTAAAAATAGCACCAAGACCAGCTCCGGGAGTGGGAGAAGCCCGTTCCTGGAGATGCTCAGACACACAGCGGCAGCTTTGTTTTCTTTCTCGCTGTCCCTTCTCTACACTGGGGTAATAATAACAATAATACTCGGGAAGCAAGCCAAATTATTTCATTTAAGAAAAACCAAACTCAAAAGTCACAATAAAATTCAAATGAGTTCACAATCTGGCTGTGAGTGGGGGTTGGGGACGCGCTGGTTGAACAGCAGGATTCCAGCAGGGACCACGCTGTGCTCGAGCCGTCCCCAGACACCCACCGACACCCCAAATCCCTTGGGTTTTGAAGGCAAGTTCGTTCAGCACCCACGGAGAACTGTGCCCGTCCCAGGGATTTCCTCTGGCTGCTGATTTATTTGGTTTGCTTGGGTTTCCCCCCCCCTTTCATCTCTTTTGTGCTGCTGTTTGCAATCCGTGACGTTCGCTCCCGTCTCTGCGCTTCCCACAGCCTCCTGCCTTCTATCCACCCTTCCCTCCTCCCTCCAGCCAGCAAAACAGGGACCAGGGGGAAGAGGGGGGTGGTTATAAAGTTCAGCCTTTGGAATAAACTTTTAAACGATGAAGCATGTGCTGGAGAGAGGGATATTTCAGGCTAAGGAGAAAGCAGAGAGGATGTCCTGACTCCCTGCATCCAGTCCTGGCACGTTTAGGAAAAGGGAAAAAGAAAACACCCTAAACCTAAAGATTTATTGTGACTGTTATAAAACAAAAAGAAGAAGAAAAAAAGGAGGCTGCCACTGTTCTAACAGCTGCAATCACCAGAAGAAATAGAGGTCCTGAATGAGGTGGGTTTTCAGCTTGTGGAGCTCAGCTGTGTCAGCGAGAGCTCACAGGATGCAATGCTCGGGATGCAATATATTAAGGAGTTCCTTCTCTTAATATATATATTTTTTAATAGTCAGTGCAAGAATATGGGGGAAAAAGCACATGGTTCTGAACTGCCAGCCTTCCTCCAGGAGGGTCTGTGAGTAAGAGAAGCAGCAGGGCTGGTTGGCTGAGACAGCAAGAGGCTGCAGCAAACACCACAAGCTCACTCTGCTGCCCACCCCGCCTCTCTCCACAACTAATTCTGCTTTTATTTACATCAAATCTGGACAGCCAACAACAAACTCATACAGTTGTGATGTTTCCCTTTCTCTTTCACAGGATTGTCTCAAGATTTAAAAGCCCTGTGTATAATATAAATCCTGCTCAGAAGTTTCTGCTTCCCTCCAACACCATTGTCATTCTCCCTGTAGAAAATCCTTGCCTTTGAAATCCTCCTGGTCTTTATCTCCCACACTTTGCTCTCTAATTTCAGCTTTAAAGGCTGAAGGAAAAATAAAAATAAAGCACCTTTTTGGGATGGGATCATTCATATTGGTGCTTTTTAACTTTCTGCACCCCAAAGAGGTTCTTTTATATGATCCCAACCCAAACAGGTTCTTTATTTTTATATGATCTTTACTGTTACATGGTCCCAGCCCAAATTCACCACAAACCCTCAGTGAGACATTGCTCTAAAAAAATCCTCCCACTGAGCTCAAGGCCTTATGTTTAAAGATAATGCAGTTATTGTGGCTATTTCTGAGCTGGGCACGTGCCTCACACTGTCCCCAGGAAGGTGACAGGAGCAAAGGGAATGGATCTATAGGGACAAGTGCCCTGAGGATGTGGGAAGGGTTTGTTCCTGGCAAACAGCCCCAAAACAGGACCTCCAGATCAGCACATCAAGGACAAGACAAGGGGGAAGAGGTGCTGTGTATTATTTATGGCTTTTTTCAGCACAAATTAATAATGTTCATTTTCACTTGGAGGTTTGTTACAGGACAGAGAGAAATAAAAGCCAGAGATGAGTTTATCTGCTGTGAAGCTGCAGAACAGGGAATTATTTTAACTGTAGCTGTAAAGGCACCACGTTGGCTTTTTCTTCTGTTTGCTTCTCCTTAGAAACTTAATTTCTGACTAAAAGTAACACCACAGCTTCACCCTCTGCCTCAGAGAGAGGGAATGAGGGATTGTACACAGAAACCTCCCCTTGTGCAAGCCCCCAGTTTAAGTCCTGCTGCTTGAAAGCCTCCCCTGCAGCCCTGAAGAGCTGATTTATCACAGAAAGCTTTAAACACTTGCAGCCCACCCCCCTCATCCTGCAGCTCTCTGCCAGCCCCCAGAACCTGAGCTGGGCTCCTCCAAAAATAAACCCTGGGGAAGGCAATTCCTCATTTCAGGAGCAGGGATGGGAGACATCTCTCAAGGTGATAGAAACTACAATATTTCATCTTGATGAGGAGGTTAATTGTTGATGCTGGTGCCAGTTCACCAGTGCCAGCAGCATCACCCCCGTGCTCTGCTGCCTGAGCCCATCAGCAAGGGGACAGGGAGCCTATAACCACCACCAGCAGCGTGGACATCCATGGATTCACAGTGTGTCTCAGTGTCCAGAGGATCTTCCAGATAAAACAGGAAGTTCAGGGTGAATTTCCCACTGATTTTCTGCCAGGGCTCTCCCGGTGCTGCTGCCGTGCTGGCAACTAAATATCTATCACCCATCAAAGGCATCGCCGGGGCGCCCACCCATCACCATAGTAACTGAGGACCAATTACAGTAATTAAGATTCACAGGGAGTTGTCCCTTATAATCAGCAGGTATTCTGATTTATTATTTTATTTTTTTGTTTTAAATTTATATATTCGAAGGTGCTGGTGATGCTCTGGGGAGCTTCCCACCTGGGCAACACTGCTTAAAGGTCAAGAGGAGGGGAAATCTGGGGCAAGAAAGGGAAAGGACAAAGCAGAGAAAGGGTACCACCACCTCCCCTGGGGCCAACGACACCCCAAATGTAGGGGGTTAGCCCCAGGAGAAGCCTCCACTACAGGCAGTGGGTGATGCTGGAGGCTGCAGACCACACTCAGGGACAATCCCAGCTGCCTGTCACCACAAGAGCAGTGGCAGGAGCTGGCCCTGGTGGCAGCCCAGCCTTCAGAGCTGTCACTCGGCCTGTCCCCACAGAGTGGCAGCTGGCTGAGGGGGTGGTTAAGCAGCCGCAGCCCAAACAAGGCAGTTCTGTAACAATTCCCTGCTCTAAAGCCAATTTTTTTTTTTAAACCCACACACTCTCAGCAGTGGCAGCAGTGCTGTGGTGGCTGCACAGGTAACACCTGAAGGGCTGTGACAGCCTTTTCCCTTACATTTAAAGTGTGCACACAGCAATGGGGTGGGGGGGAGCAAGGTTAGTGTGTGCTTTCCTTCCTCACTGTCCACATCTTCCACCACCATCAGGCAGGATAACAACATCAAGCCCCCTAATGGAAAGGAACACTCCTAAACCACAAAATAAAAGAAGAGGTTATTATTATGCCTTATTACTAGATATTTTTCTGTAATGTTAATTAACAGCATCAGCACACTTGGGTAGTTTGACCCCGTTTCGTGCTGTCAGATACATACTGGAAGTGAGGAGGAAACGGTAAAAATGCAGCTGAGTGAAAATCTCAGGAAAAACCCAACTTTAAGAATTCTTTACATAGATAAAAACCATACCATAAGTCCAAATGCTTTTAAAATAAATACATGGTGAAATATAGCGAGTCAATACTCCAACATCTCCCAGGAAGGATCCCTCCCCCCGCGGTGAGTGCGCGGGAGCTGCCGGTGCGGGGTGAGCCCGGGTTACGTTGCATCACTGGGCACGAGACAGAACCACATGTAAAACGACAGGATGCAAATTCCAACAAGATGGGGGTTTCCTGCCACGCACCGAGAGCTCCCAGGGCTCGAGGGAGGGGGACTGAGGATCAGCAGCACCTCAGCAGGGACACGGTGTGCGATGAAGCCTCCCCACTGCTTGGGTGGGTCACCAGGGAGATGCTTTTATTAGAACATCAGTCTCTCCCTCACCTTTGGCTGCACCTCTCAGCCTGTCTCATCCTCATCCTCCTCCAGTCATCCCAAAAGACCATGAGCAGTGCCAATACAAGTTGGCAGATCCATACAATGGAGGTGGGACACCCACCCTCCAAAACCCCAGGTGTGTAGGCAGATCCCACACACTCAATAAGTTGTAATTATTAGAAAGCTGATTTTTTTTTTCACCCTTAAAAAAACTCAACTGAAATGTTTTAATCTAATTTCTAGATTAGCCACTTCCCTGCCATGGGTTCAGTGCAGCCACAGCCATCACCCCATAGCACATCCACCTTCTCAGGCTGCCCACACAATAAAAGTCTCCCTAAAACACATCAAAACAAGCCCAAGGTGACAAGGAAAGAAGCAGGGGAAGAGCCAGAGTGATTTCCCTCACTCAGTGCAGTGCCCATCTCCTCCCATCCCAGCTTCAGCCTCTGCAGAGCGAGTGAAGGCAAACTGCTGCCAGCAGTGATCATGCAAACCTGTAAATATTTATGAACTTGGCGAGTTTGGGATACAGAGACACACACAGGAGCCTTTACGGCTGTCACTCCCCGTGGTTATAGAGCTCCTTGGCTCACAGATCCTCTCCTGAACAGAGGAGAGAACTTCCCAGCTCTGAGTCTGGTAAGTCAGGGCAGGATTTCACACCACCCTCAACACAACACCTTCAACTTGTCTCCAGAAGAGGGTGTAACGGACAGGAGGACAAATGCTAAGGGACCTCCCTGTCCCAACCAAGCCCCAAATCTCTCCCGAGTTCTATGATCCCTTCAAGCTCCTGTTTGTCATCTGCACCAGCTGCACAGACAGAAGGTCAGTGTCCAGCCAATGCACTTCAGTACTGACTCTGACCAATGAACACTAAATTTAAGGCATTTATAAAATTTTCAAGGCACTGTGTAAGATTATTTCCCACAAAGTAAAGCTTTTTTGCCCACAAGACAGTCCCACAAAGCAAAACCCATCATCTCCCAGGTGGCATTTCCCACACCTGCTATAACCCCATGAACCTCACTCCAGCCACAGGCAAGAAGTTTATTTGTTTGTTTTAAATAAGCCATGCTTTCTGATTTATGCCAGGTTTGGGAGCCTTATTTTTGGGTTACCCAAGTCAAAAGAGACAGCCAGAGCATGACTTTGGCATCACTGAAGAGCTGACTGTCAGCCTGGAGAGGTTTATGTTCATCACAAACCACAATCCAAGGAAAGATTATAAAAATAAATCCAAAATCCCACAGAACCAAACCAAAACCTAAGTGCAACTCCTACTTATTCCCTTTAGTAAAAACATGGAATTTTTCACTACTTGAGTTACCTTGTTGATTTATTTTGAGGCACAATGAGCAAATATTGCAAAATATCACCCAAACTCTCAAAAACTCAAGTCTAGACCACCAAAGCTGGGCTCTGGGGAGCCAGCAACACCACAGCCCCACAGGCACGCTTGCTTCACTTGAGCTTCACTCAAGGTAAGAGAGTTAAATGTTCTGGTTTCCTCCAGACAATCCATAATATCAGACATGTTGGGAAGGCAGTGTCCTCCTTACAGAAAATGCAGTACCAGGCTTTGATTCAGACTTGTGTCTCGGATGTTCTCAATGCTCATTCTTACAACCACCACAATGTCTGCCTTGGGGGTTTGCCAAGGCTGGGAGATGGTTCAGTATCTCTCAGATCCCACTCACCACAAAGAGCAGAGTAATGGGGTGGAGGAGATGACTCCTCTTCCAACTTCTTTCTGCTCATCATCTGGGACCAGCTCTGGTGGAAGAAAACTCCACAAACTGCACCAGAATTAAGGAGCCACTGAGGAAAAATAAACTTGTGCTTCTACAGCAGAGCCACATCTTGGGCCCTTCTGACCTGCACTCATGAAACACTGAAACCCAAACTATTTCCAAAGGCTCAGGCTCAGAAACAACAGCGTTTACTCATTCCTAAATCCTTTTTCTCCTTTTTCTGCTGTTAAACCAACTCAGAAACGTGCTGTTCAACAGAGAGGGCAGAACACACACACAAAACCTCTTACCTGGAGATACTCAAAAAGCTCCCATGGCAAAGGCTTGGTCATTCCTGGCCACCACAGCAGCAAAACCAACACAGCACCTTTCACCCAAGGCTCAGACAAACACCAGAGGGTTAGAGGGTCTATGAGGTTTATAGAGCACCTGCAGCCCAGAGATGGCAAAGAAGACTCTAGTTGGTCGATCTCAATGATTTACCCCCAGATCAGCCATGGGCAGCTGCATCTCATTGCTCATCCCACTTGGAAACTAAAGGGGTGGAAACCTGGAGCTGAAGGCTGTTGGTTGCTTTCATTTTCATTTCTTATGAGTTCAGATTCTTTCTAAACACAGAAAGTTTTGTCTTGTAGGTCCACCTACAAAGTTCCTCTAGCACAAACTCTTCTAAAGCCATTTTACAACGTTTGGGTTTTTAAAAATAAAAGCAGATCCACACATCCCATGTCCTACACCCACCACTGGCATTTTGGCTGCATTTCTTACACCCTGCATGATAAAAGGAAAAAAAAAAAACCCAAATACTCTCTTGGTAGGGACTGAAAGCCCTGCTGGTGCTGCTGAGCATCTCAGGGCTGGGACTGATGGCCATCAGCAGTCCCTGGCTGCTGGGTCACACAGGGCTTGGAAGATGTTGCACTCACCTCTGGTGTGCAAACTCTGCAGTTCTTGCTCAGCATCTCCAGAACTACCCTGTGTGACTGGGAAAAACAAAGTTGTTCCCAAAAGTTGCAAGTTTGGAGCACAAAGTCCCAGGCAGGACACTCCTGACACACCACAGGACCCAAAATATTTCATGCTTTTAGCCATTTCCAATGGGAAAAATGCTGCAACAAATCTCTGTCCCCCATGGAGCCATAGCAAAGATGAACCAGCTCAGGGGTGGCTCAAACCTTTCACATCAGCTTTTTTCCCCTGTGGAAAAGGCAGTAAAATGGTGCCAGGCTCAAGTCAGTGTAAGAAATGCCAGGGCTGCTCAGCCAGCTCCGTGTGTCGGCGTGTCTGAAAGCCTCAGCTCTCACCACCTTCATTTGATTATCTTGATTATCAGCATCTGCTTTAGTGGCTCCTGCTATCAAACAGCAGCCATCAGTTTGAATTATGGCATCTGTCTGTTACCTCCTGACAGAGCTGTCAGGCCCGGGCTGGGAGGAGGAGGAGGAGAAGGAGGACTGCAAAAAGCAAAAGAGAGAAAGGAAAATAAAACTGTGTGTGTGCTGGAGTGTCTGAAACAGGAAGGAAAGGAGCTGGAGCCCTCAGAATCCGTGGCTTCAGAGCACTGTCCCAGTAGGACCCACTTGGGGACATAATTTCCTATGAGAACATTGATAAGTGGGAGCTTCTCTACACCTCCAGAGGAGGGTGGAAAACTGATCATGGGGATGTGTCCAGAAAAGTGCCCAACCACAATGGAATCCATTCATTTCCCATCTGGACACTTCTGGATGCCTTTGGACAACTTCTCCAGGCTGAGGGACTGTTAGATGTCAGATCTTCTTGCCAGTGTTGATGGCTTTGCCACATCACTTCATGCTCCTCTCAAAGTCACTCATGGAGGAGCAACTCTGATGCAGATGAAAGGGCAGAGATGACAGTGTCCAGCCCTACATATGGAAAAGATGAAAATCTGTAGAGAGAACCTGAGTTTTTTCTCATCTACTCTGCAGCAAAGCACATTTGTCTCACTGGAGTCTGGGTGCAAAAGAAATGTCACATATTAATACAAAAAGCTCTTTTTTTCTGGTCCACGGGCTGCTGCCTCCAGCCAAGGACATGGTGGATGGGCAGAGCTGGAGCTGCTTCTGATCTTCTCCAGGGATGTGCTTGTCCTCTGTGGTTGTTAGTGTGAGACACCCCGGGGAGGAAATTTGCAGCATCTCTGACACCTCCTCAGAGAGGTGAGAAGCTGCTGCAGACAGTAGCAGAGACATTTAATGAAGGCTTCTGTGTCAAAACATCATTATGAACCTTCCTGCCTTGTGTTCTGTTATGGAAAATGGACTTGCTGACACCCATAAGGTGGAGATGGGACAGCCCCATCCTCTGCCTGCCCCATGAACGCTCTGATTTCATGGGTGCTCAGTCTCCAAAGAGCCGGGGTGCATTTACATGTGGGCAAAACACACTGAGCATCCCAGAGAAAGCTGATGCATGCTCAGTCTAAGGGTCTAGAAAACCATTTCTCATGAGGGCAGCCCAATAGCAGCAAGATGGACAACCCACTTCAGCCCAGGGGTATTCCCTTCCTTCCAAAGTGTCACCCCTATCACCGAAAACCCAAGTACTGTGATGTGCCCATTTTTCACACTTCCTTTAGAAACAGCCATTAATCCTCATGGGAGAGTGAGGAGGAGGGTGAGGTTGAGCCCCAGAGACAGTGCACAACTAGGTGAGAGATGAAGGAAATCTCATCTCTCTGCCTGGATTTGGATTTAAATTCAACCAATTACCCCATTGGTACAACCTTTTCCCTCTATCAAAAAATTCTTCCTGAGCTTTTATCTTCTCTGAGGAAGCCCCCACTGAATTTTGAGGCTGCTCCTGATACCATCCTTCCTGAAGGACCTCCCAGAGCACCCAGGCAGGCTCTGCCCATAAGCTGGGCATCACTGTGCCTTCCAAGAAAGCTTCATACAAGGGCCAGCAAGTTCCAAACCTCCTGCAAAGAGAGATTCCTTCTCTTGAGATCCTGGTTGAAGCATGAAGCTTGTTTGCCTCAAAAGCCAGTTTTGCTTTGAAGAGGAGGAACTGCACCAGAGATAGTGGGGAAGTTTCGGTCCCTAAAACTGTCCTGGGGAGGTTCCTGCTGCTCATTAGGAGGTAAACTTCCCCTGGGCCATGTGCCATGTCAATCACTGCTGGCTTTTTGCAGACCCAAAGCCCTCTTTTCCTCTGTTAGATGCTGTTATCATCTTCAAAGGCATATCAAAACGGCGTTTGTTCTGTGCTTTGATTTCCCCCCCCCACAGGATTCAAAGGGCTATTGCAGAGGGAGCATTTCAGATGCTCTGGATGTGTTTGTTTCCTGTGTCCATGACTTGGGTAAATGGTCATCAATCCAGCCTTGCACCAGGAAAAGGCGAGATCTGACTCCTCCACCACCAAGGATGCTGGTTGCAATGGTCTGGGCAGCAGTTCCTCCTCTGCCACCCAAAGTTCCTTAGTAAAAGGAAACGGTGACAAAGCACAAATTCAGCCTCTTTGATAGAACCCATGGCAGATGTTTCCACTTGGCCAAAGGAGGCTCATACATGTCATGGCTCAACCCCAGCCAGCAACTGGCTCACTCCTGCAATCAGGGTCAGGGAGAGAAATGGAAGAGTAAAAGCAATCAAAACCTCACAGGCTGAGATAAAGACAGTTTAGTGAGTAAAGTAAAAGCAAATAAAGATGAGGAATTCATTCCCTGCTCCCCAGAGTTCATCTTAATTTCCTTGCTTGTGCAGACATCCTTGCTATCACCCACCATGATCTGCTGGCAGCCACCACTCCTGGAGCTGGTTTCCATGGCAGATCTCACTTTTCCTCAGGAAAATGAGGCTTTAATCCACCAAGAACATGAGGATTTATTTCTCTTTCCCTCTCCCAAAGCTACTCAGAGTCTCACCTTACAGCCCTTCTCACTCCTTTAGTTCAAACACACGGCTCCAGTTCCACTTTGCCCCAATCAGCCTCTAATTCTTCCCTTTGATCTCTCCTTCTGTCTTCATCAAATCTATTTACACCAACTGTGGTCGCTTCTCTTTCCATCCCCCTGCCCTCAGCCTGCCACCAGAAGTTTATTTACAGCCTATTGATGAATGCATCATCTTTAGAGGCCTATTGATGAATGCATAACAGTGGGAGCTGAAGCGCATCACAAAGTTTATATCTTCCTATTTTATTTGACCTTGTTAAAGTGAGGAAACAATTATTCTGTGCAAAGAAACCTCCTCCTGGACTTGGTTTATTTTGCCTTTGTGTGTCAATAGACTTAGCGTGGTCCTTATTTTGCTTTTTTACTTGCACAAAGTTCTTCTCAGACTTTCCAATAATTCATTGAAAGCTGTCTGTAATTTTGCAGTACTCACCAGGCTTTTCTCCAGGGCAGGTCCATGCAGTCCCCACCAAAACTAGGGACCTTGGTGTATCTGCAGCTCGTGGCACACACATCAAGGGTAACCACACACCAGCATCTTGGAGCATGTTGACAGAAAAAAGCACTTAAACTAATAAAATTCGGGTTTTCATGACCATATGCAGTACCCCAGGGTGGGGTGGACCTTCTAGAACAGGAGAGTGCAAGTGAGCAAACCCTGGAGTGAGAGGTGTGGATTGGGGGGCTGGGAAGTGAGGAAGAAGAGGAGGAACTGGGCCTAAGAATGCCACCTCTATGGTCACAGGAAGCTTCCAGTCCCTTCCCAGATTATCTTTACTCTTTCTACAAAGCTTGCAACCTACAGACTCTTTTCCCACTGAAAAATTCCACCCAGCAGCAGAACAGATGATGGTGACAACCATCTGTGCAGGGACCTGCTGTATGGGGCCACCACTAAGCACAGAGCAGGGGACACAGCCCATGGTTGCTCAGAGAACGAGAAGTGGCAGAAATGGTGGAGCTCTAACTTTTCTATTTAATGAAACAACAGCAATAGCTTCCAAAAGAAAAACCTCAACTTTAAAATCCAGATCTTCTCGTGATTCCCTGGTGCTCTATTTACACCAAGAGGAATCTGCCTCAAGTGATGGTTCAGGGATGGACATGCCACAGAAACACCCAGCTCTTATGAGAAACACACATCCCTCAAGCCCATAATTGTTGTGTCAAGAAGGGAAGCCCCAGAAACAAAGCTGCACCCACAGAAAGCACCACATTTCTTAGTTTCCCCGCTAAAACAGTTCCCAGCACATTTTTTTTTTGTACCCTTTTATAACTTTTCTCTTTTTAACAGACCTGAACTCCAAGCATGCACATACCACCACCCTTTGCCTGGGAGAGGAGTGGGTTTATTTATTTATTAAAGGATTTATTTATGTCTTTTCACAGTATAGCCCAATTAAACCTGACAGCTTATTCACAGTGGATCCCTGCCCGGTGGCAGCTGAGACACATTACATTAGGAAAGACAGCATAATAAAGAATATAACCAGCTGAATTAGCTATTGGTACAGTTTGTGCTCCTTTGTTCATGGTTTTTGCCATCTGATATTCACAAATCTTACACGTGAGGACAAGGAGACACGATCTGTGTGTGCCACATCCCTTGGTGTCTCAGCAGCTGGCATCTCCCCACACCTTGGATGCTGGAATCACACTGAGACACGTGTGCATCTCATTGACACGTCTTCATTAGGAAAAGGAGATGCTTTTCTCCTCTCAGCTGCCCACAGTGACAGTGACCAGACACATCTCTGAAAGGAGCTGACTCTTTGTGGGGACTCTGCTCTGGTGTCACCCAGCCTTGGCTCCTCAGGACATGCCTGTGCCCCAGCTCTTGGGGTTCCACTTCTCTGCAGCTCTTTTAAACCTCTTTTTATTCTTTTTCACCCAGAATGAGACAGTATGGAAGCAAAGCAAACTCTTACTGCTGCAATCACCAAGTGCAGGTGGAGCAGGGCAGGGTTTGAGTGATTCCCCAGTCCCATACAGAGCATCCCTGCCACCCATGGCTCACCCCTCAGGGATGGCCAAGTGCC
This sequence comes from Turnix velox, assembly GCA_013400935.1. Lineage (NCBI taxonomy): Eukaryota > Metazoa > Chordata > Aves > Charadriiformes > Turnicidae > Turnix > Turnix velox. Next base: position 191,713 of record VZTY01012910.1, on the reverse strand, counting down.
TGCTGCTTTGGTGGACACCATGGGGATGGATGTTTCCACAGCAGAGAAAACACTGACTTCCAAAGATGTAAACAACCACTGCCTGGATGAGAGTGCACAGAGAAGAGCTCTGTGAGCATTGAAAGTGATTTCAGTTTCAACAGCTACTCATGCTGAAGGAAAGCCTGCTGAGCACATGGGATGTTCCCCTCTGTAACTAGAAGAACTTAAAACATTCCCTTTTTTCCTTTTCTCTTTGTGGACTAGAATCAGAAACACAGAAGATGTCACCCAGTTCTTCTTACAGCAGAGCTGGGAGCAGGACGTTGCTACAAGGCAGCAGCAGAGCCAAGGAAGAGCTTTTCCTGGGCAAAGGCTCCAGGAATGTATTGGAACTTTAAGCTGGAAGCAAACCTGCAAGAATAAACTTAGCCTGAAACTCACACACCCACACAAAGCTCAGCTGTCACAGGCCTACCACTGACTGTCCCAGTGGCCTGGGAGCCCAACAGGGGCATCCTTGGCTCCCCATCACACATTGAGATGCTGCTGCAGCAAGGGGCTGCATCGCTCCCCCTGCACTCAGAATTCAGCCTATTTACATCTATTAGTGCTTCTCCTTCAGGGTAATCACAGGGGGGGATTAATTATACTCATCAGTTTAATTATGTCAGTGCTGAATTGCTTCACTTTGTAGCCTGAGCTGAGGTGCCCAGCACAACAGCCACCCCAAGGACTGAAATGTGGGTTTCACTGAGGGTTTCTGTCCTTCCTTAAAATAGGGATTTTGAGCAGCTCTGATACATAACTTCCCATTTTCTTTGTGCCTGTGGCCCAGAAAGGAACTTATTTCCCTTTTCATCACATTGCTCTTTCAAGATGAGGTGTTTGTCCTGTTCCTGCTTCCCCACTCCTCTCTGGGACTTGGATCTTTTCAAACACAAAGAATTAGACAAAGGAAAAGAGCACAGAGCTGGCTGTATTTTTTTGCAGAGGCAAGATGCCCCATCCTCCCATTGCAACACTCAATGGTCTTGTCTTGCAAGCTCATTTCTGCTGCTCCCATCAGGAAACTCCTCAGATCCTGTGCCTCCAGGACTGGCCTCGTGATACTGATATTATTGGCACTGATATTATCAGCATCGATTTTACATATCTCAGCAGTGAGAAATTCCTAATAAACATTGCACCAAAAATATAACACCATTAATTATGTGAAAGCTTGCCAGCAAGAGGTGTTTTCCCCTGCCCAGGCTCTTCTCCTGCCCCTCTGCCCAGGATGGGTACCTGGGAGGGCAGATGAGACCTGCAAAGGGCTGCTCATGTCCCAGAGTGTGCCAAAAGGGATGTCTAACTCCACACTACCATGTTCTTGGCAACCTCCTAATCCTGGTAAGCAGTTTGTGTTGCTGTCCCTGTCAAACCTCTCTGCCATCAATCACCAGCAGAGTGTGTGATCAGTGTGAGAAGCTGAACAGCCAGGTCAGAGCTCAACAGCTTCTTTGTAGGGCAACAGGGCACAGAAGTACCTTTGCTTTAGTTGAGAAATGCATTTTATTTGAATACTCCCAGTGAAAAGAAACACTTTAAGGGAAAAGGGGAGGTTTAGGATGGAAATTCAGACAAAGTTCTTCACTGAAAGAACCATCAGAACATCAGAGCCATCAGAACAGGCTGCCTGAGGCAGGGTAGAGGCAGCATGACTCATGCAGGAGCCTGGGAGACACACCTTTCCACTACTCCTCTGCATTCTGATTAACAAGTTCTCAGGGAAAAACATCCACTTTGGAAGTGATTTCTAAAGGCTTTATTGTCTCCAAACACCCAAACCTCAGGTGTGGTGGCTGTTGGAGCAGGTGACTACACACCTTGCTCCTGCAACAGCCCAGGACCTGCGTCCCAGCAGCACTAGGTGGTGTTGCAGAGTAGTTCTGCTCTAAATTAGTGAAAAGACAAAAGTTTCTTGTACTGGTTGAATCTACCACTACCACAGGCAGGTGTGTTTGTATCAGTCAGCCTTCTCCAGGCTGAAAAAGTTCACCCAAAAGGTGCTGCCCATGGGGTTTGCCTCAGCAGCAGAAGGTAGTAGGTACCTGAGCATGGGGTAGGGGTTACACATGTATACACATCAGTAATTTCAGCTTTTTTTATAGAAAATAGTTGGGTTTTTTTTTTAATAGCCTCAGAGGGGTTTGAATCAAGTGTATCCATCTGTAAATCCAATGGACCCAGTTGTAAATCCAGTGGACCCAGTCCCACAGTTGAAAAGCTCCCGAGGGGATCCCACCTGCTCCATGAGTTCTCTTCATGTTTGAGGTCTGGGCTCATTTTCTCAGTGGATTGACAAAATCCCAACCTGGCTGATAACCACTAGAACTCCTCCCCAAAAGAAAAAAAATCTTAAATCAGATTTTGCTGGGACTTTCAGCTCATCAGCATCAAAACATTTCAAAATCATTAAACTACTTGGAGAGCTAAAAGCACTGGGTGCTTTGAGGCACATGCAGAAGAAGCATAGAAAAGATGAGGAAAGTTCAAGCCACCTAAATTTCACTTTTCAGAAGCCCATGAGGCACGAGACACCCCCAGACAGTGTGGACACTGAAAAGAAAATGGGAATAACGACACTTACTCTCTTATTTGAAGTACTTCTTTATAAAAGCATTATGTAAGGACTTAGCTGCACTAAGACTGTTTTATAGTGAAATAAATTGAAAATCCTGAATTATTTCAGTCCCTTGCAGTGCCACAAATTGAGGGTGGTTTCTATTAAAGCACATCTCAGGGAAAAAAAAAAACCCTATTCTGTGAAAGCTGAGTCCCTACAAGGTATTTATTAGGAGCGTGGCTCTAGGAAATGACTCTCTCTCTACTCTCAACCCCAGAAATCCTTGCAGGGGTCGCTGGTGGGCTCAGGCTGACACCCTCGGTCTCAGCTACTTGAGAGCAGTCAAACCTCCTCTCTGTTTCCATTTCTGTAGTAATAGGGTAATTTTAACTACAGCGCTTGTTCGCAGGAGAAAATGTTCCTGTGGCATACAGCATTAAAACCTCCCACTGAGAAGATTTGGCACTTAGGCTATCACCATTAAAATCTTATTAATTCTAATTATTATGCCATTCCCTGAAGAATAAACCATGTTGCATCTTCATAAAGTACATAACAGGTAGCTATTGCTCGCTGTAACTCACACGGGGTTCTCTTTCACTCCCACTTTCTGACTCCTCCCCAGCAGCTGTTGGAGCTCACCTCAGGTTTCTCTGCCCAACTTCCAGCTCTGGGGCCACCCCTGGGTATATTTATTGATGGAGACACATTCCCATTGCCTGCTCTGGAAGAGAGTTTGGTGGGGTTGCCGATTGGGGTTTGTTTTTTTTTTTTCCTCATTTATTTGAGCACAGCAGTATCCACACTGCAAAACAGATTTTTTATGTGACCTTTTTTCCCCCCAACTAAGGGTAAAATCTGAATATCTCAGCCTCCCATCTAGCCACCTCCTGCAGTGACAGGGACATCCTGCAATACATCAGGTTCCTCAGAGCCTCAGCAAGCCTGGCCTTGGATGTCTCCAGGCATTGATGGGGCTTCCACCACCTCTCTGGGCAACCTGGGCCAGTGTCTCACCACCCTGATGGGTAGAACTTCTTCCTCATATCTCATCTAATCCTGCACTGCTCTAGTTTCAAACCACTGCCCCTCATCCTGTGGCTCCATGCCACAGCAAACAGCCCCTCCGCAGCTTTCCTGGAGCTCCTTCAGGCATTGGGAGGTCTCCTGGAGCCTTCTCTCAGCCTGTCCTCACAGCAGAGGGGCTCCAGCCCTCGCATCATCCTGGTGGCCTCCCTGGACCCTCTCCAACAGCCCCATGTCCTTCTTGAGCTGAGGGCTCTGGAGATATCAACCAGATCTGAGCCTCCTGTTGTAAGATCAACACCTGAAACAACCCCAATGTTTCTACATCCTATTTCACACCCCACAGCAGGTTGGTGTGTGCAGAGAAGCCCCACCATCTCTCTGACAAAGTGCTGTCTCCTGCCACTGCCCCACAAAGGTACCGCCACATTTTTCATTATCCAGGCGCGTCCTGAGTGCCCGGAACGAGCTCTGAAACACTTAATGAGACATTTATCCAGCCTATGTATTTTACATTTTGCTGATGGTATAATGAGGCAGAGGTACTGAAATGAAACATCCCTAACATTTCACATAATTTTCCACTTCCACTCCACCATCTCCAGTATTGCTTTTGGGTTTCTCACTGTCGGATGTTTTGAACTTCCTCATCACTATCAATAAGGGCTCTGTCAAAGCCAAGGCTCTGCCTGGCTTTTTTGGCTGGGAGAGCCCTCACCATTTGTCTTCAGGCACATGAGGGAGATGATTGCAGCCTAATAAATACAGCATCAATTCCTCATTCAATTTCACTACCTCTCTGAGATCTTCCCCAATATTGTTGCTGCATTTTTAGTTGCTCAAACCTTTATCAAAGCCATTAAAAACAGATTCCTCACTGTTCCCAGGAAGTTTTATTGTGCCTATTTCTGCCTGTCTCTGCTTTCCATAGGACCCAACACACTCCAGCACCAGAAGTCTTTGTGTCTTTGGTTTTTCAGTGATGTCCTAATTAAAGAGAAACAAGATTTACAGGGAGATACAGTTTATTAGGCTAATTTATACAGCTGAAAAGCAGCCAACTTGTTGGGCTCCCAAGTCCTCATTTAAATCCCTGTAGTTAAGCTAACTGTTTATGGAATTGGTATTTTCTCTGACTGCTTCTTAATATTATTTATATATTGATTGTAGAGTTTGTGTGACAATCCTAAAGAAGATGAGAGAATACCCATACAGCCACCTATTTCCCTTCCATGACACTCTCACCTAAACAAAGAGCACTGGAGATTTCCTACAAGTGAGAAATGAGGGGGAGTGCTCATGGGTTTATCTGAATCCTTCTTAAAATCAGCAGAATCTTTCCAAACCCACGTGGCCACTCTCTGCTTTTTTTTTCCAGGGTATTTTTCATGTTCCAGGGTACATTTTTATTTAGTACAGACGCATTTTGTGAATGCAGTTGAGTACAGGATAATTAGCCAACTCTTCTGGGTGCCCTGCAGATCCCAATGATATCTTTTGCTTTTTAAAGAGCTGAGATAAAACGTGTGCACTCATGCAGAACTATTAGACTTTACTTTTCACTGGAGTACCTTGGCCATTATTTAGAATCCTTTCCTTTGACAGATCAGCAACTTCCATGGCTGACACCCAAAATCTCATGGACCTGCTGAATACTGTGAGCACCACAAAGGCAACCAGAGGCATCATGATGCTGAAAAATTAGAGGGGGATAGATTTAGACTAGACATAAGAAAGAAATTCTTTACAGTGAGGGTGGTGAAATACTGGAACAGGTTGCCCAGGGAGGTTGTGGATGCCCCATTCTCTGGAGGTGTTCAAGACTAGGCTGGACAGGGCACTGGGCAGCCTGGGCTAGTGGGAGGTGTCCCTGCCTATGGCAGGGGGGTTGGAACTCTATGATCTTTAAGGTCCCTTCCAACCCAAACTATTCTATGATTCTATGAACTGGCTTTTCCTTGTAGGATTCACTGCAGAGGGACCTCAGGAACCAACATTTCCCCAACCCCGAGTCCAACACAGACATTTCTTCCCCATTTTACAAGAAAACCTACAATCTTCAAAATTCACTGAAAGACTATAAGAATAAATGTGCACCAGGGTAAGAATTAGAAGAGTTGTTATAGCAAAAATATGTCCCTTTCTATTTTGAAAACAAGGGAGATGAAATATTTACATTCCTGTTGTACTCTGCTATTCTGAAAATAGAAGTTATTAGAAGAAAACAATGCCTTAGAAAAAGGGAGAAGATTAAAATCATTAAGCTTGTCTGGAATATCGCATTTATTTCCTATTATCCTGTTGTTTGGAAATATTTTTTTGGCCTCGTCTCCCCGTTTCCCAATAAAAACCACATTAGCCTCCCTTTCTTTTTCTAATCTACCGGTACAAATATCAGACTTATAAAAAAATGATTGCTTCTCCCCAGGGGAGTCCTTCAGAAGCCTGATGGCACCCTCTGGATTCGCCCGTTTCCCAAATGTAATCCCATCCACCCATAAAGCCCCTTGGATTTAATCCCATCCATCCGTTCAGCTGCAGAGAATCACGGAGTCACCTTGGCTGGGAGGGACCTTTCAGCTCATGGAGTCCAACCACCACCCCCCACCCTGACAGAACCAGCCCCAAAACATACCTCTAAGCTCTGTGTCTGTCCAGGGACAAACAAAGAAGGAACCCACTAATCTTCTAAGTAATTTCTTAAGCATTTGACACTTCCAACAAATGGATTTCTACTATTTTTTCTCATCATACATTTTCCACATAGGGCGTCTGTACTTTCCATTCCAGTAAATAGATTATTAATCTTGTTAGCATAAAAAGGACAGCTTTTGTAGCCCTGTTTTGAATACACTCCCCATGTAATGAATTACAACTAAAAATCCCGGAGCAGGCAGACACCAGGCAGAGATTACCACAGCTCTGAGGCTCTGGGTATAAAAATCGCAAGTTAATTTGCCCGAGTGACAAGTATTTAAGCTCACTGCTCATGTTTAAGTTTATTTGGTTATATCCTAGTAATTTAGGTCAACCGAGTCAAATAATACAATGACACCCGACTGAAGTCTGGAAGGTTTTTTGCCTCCTGTCTTAGCCCTTCATCTCCAATTGTCAACACACTCCCAACTTCACTATCGCTGTCAGAATTGACATTGGAATCGGCGGCACTATTTGTCTTAATCCAATATTTGCCTCATTCCCACTTCTTACCCGCCAGTATTTGCCTTATTCCCGAGCGTTTTAATTTCTCTGTTTGTCGTATGTCTTCCCCCTTCTTCCCAAAGACTCATCTGATGTGGTTTCTCCTCATTGCATCTGGAAATGGCGGTGCTGCAGTGTGTGCATGTGTAATGTCGGGCGCAGTGCAAGGGAGGATGTTGGCCATGAAGATTCAGCTGGTAGGAAGAGCTGCCCAGTCCTCCTCCACCAGCCACTCATGACTCTTCTTTTTGCTCCCCTCTCTCACACACCACATTTTCCATGTGCAGATGGAATTGCATGGACAATTTATTACTCAAGTTCTGATGAGACAGCCCATAGGAAATGGGAATCCTCTCCCAGTGAGGAGACCCAGAATTGCTCCCTGAGCCTACAGAGGGACCCAGTGCAGGGACACCTCCCACCAGCCCAGGCTGCTCCAAGCCCCATCCAACCTGGCCTTGAACCCCTTCAGGGCTGGAGCAGCCACAGCTTCTCAGGGCAATCTGTCCACCCCCCTCAGAGTAAACATCTAGGGAAAAAGAATGGGAAGGGGCAGAAGAGACATAAAGGAGGAGAAAAAGACAGATGCACTCAATGCATCTGTGAGGGGAACATCCATGTTAATAGACTGAAGACCACAGAGAAACTGATAACTGAGGAAGCAAAAACCTCAAGAATTCATCAGAGTGAAATGGGGAAGAAAACTTTGCTCCCACTCAACTCCTGATTTCTCTCCAATTCCCAAAGTCCATCCATCCAGACACAAAGCACAGCATCTCATCTCACTGCTTCTTCACCAAACCCGTCCAGCAAAATACTTGAAATATAAAAGGTGGAGAGCTCCTGAGCTGCTGTTTCCACCCAGCCTGGCTCATCTTCACACCTTCCTCCTGGTAATGGCTCCCATGGGAGCTGCTCCCCGCAGATCCACATCTGCTCCCCATCACCCGCAGAGGAGAGGAATCTGCTGGATTCCCCCACGCACTACTCTGATGCCACCACACTCAAAGGAGCTGAGAAGAAGAATTTTGTGCCAAAAGGCTATTAATCATAAGTCTCCAGCTCTGCTAAAGACCAAGCTGCAGCAGTGATACACGGCGTGGACTTTCTAACCAAGCAAAAGGATCTTTGCTACCATTTCTACTTCTTCTACACCTTCTTGGTAAAGCAGCCCATGCACTCAGCTACTTCCATCTCAGTTATTGCTTGTACTATTATTTTATTATTGCAATTATTATTCCAGGGGGCTGTAATGTCTTCAAGAGAAAGGACATTCACTTGACTACAGAATGGAAGAAAAGAAATAAAGAATGGGGAATGGAGAAAAAGAGGAAGGAGAACAGGAGTAAGAAAAGTGGGCGTTAGCCAGGGATCCCCCACAAAGAGATACAAGATTTTACAAGAGCCCCAGCTTTGAGACACACACAGGAGGCAGAACAACCCTTCTGAGGTATAGCAACTGCAGCAAGCATGGAGAGGGCCTTGCTCAGCAGCTGAAGATCTGACAGTAATCATGGGGAGAGGCCATCTTTGGCAGGACCAGCCCAGCACCCAGCTGCAACCACCCTGTGGGTTTGCACCTTTACATTTTGTCAGGATTCATAACATTCTTGCACAAGTTTCTGCTTAAGACCTAAACCTCAAAAATTATTTTTTTCAAAGCTCAATTCCACCCAGTATCGGGAGCTTTGCTGCTGTCCATGCTGACTTGATGGAGAGAATCAGAGCTGGATAATACCCAGAGTGTCCCCTGTGCTTCCCACACCCCCCCACTGCCCACACTCACCTGAGACACTTCCATCTTCACCAGTGTGAACTGCAACTGCACCAAAGGGCTGGGCTTCTCACCTGGGACAGGCTGGATTTCTGTCTACTGCAGTTTTTTGGATTCCTGAGCCCGAATGCTGCAGAGATAATAAAGAAGCATTAGTGTTATTAGCTGGTATTTCCCCCTTTGGATGTCGTTTCATACCCTTTTCTCTCACTCCCCTCCTCTGGGCTGTCTCACCACAAATCACCGCTTGCTTCCCAGACTGGGGAATCTGGCAGGGAGAATTCATTGACACAAATGACAAAAGGCTTTTTATTTCCATCCCCCTCCCCACACCCTATTGAAAATACTCAGCAACATTGCCAAAGTGGAAGTTCTTTTAGGAGTTTTTCTTTTAAAAAAAAAAAAAGAATCTGAAATGACCTTAACAAAGGGAGGAAAGTGTGCTCCTCGCTCCCCGTGGAGAGCGGTGGCGCTGCCAGAACACACAGCTCAGGACGTCAGGAATCCACACGCACAAGCATTTTGAAAATCCTTCTTGGACAAGGTTTCTATTTAATTGGCTTAAAAAGCCACTCTTCTCCCACACAGTCTTCTGCAGAGCCATCTGCGCGGGGAATTAGCAATCTGGATAAATAGTCTGTGCAGGAATCCGGCCACTCCGGCCACCACACTCTCCCCCGCGCCCTCCACTCTCACAAACTCAGATCAAGGGCTTCAAGATGCACTTGGAGTCCAAGCCATAACTGAAAAGGCCTCTTAGATGATGGGAACTAAGGGAAGAGTAGAAAGCAAAAAGATGGGGAGGGTCAAAGAGCCCAAGCCAGGATGTGTTGTGTCCATTTGGGTGAAGAAATTTTTGGTCTAAAGCTCTTTGCTTGCCATAGATGGGATTTAGGAAGAACACCACCTTGTTAATTCCAAGTTAAATAGAGGAAATTAAAAAATCACAGAGACTCTAGGAAGGCCTTGCTACTGGGCACTGCCTTGCAATTGCATCTTATTTCCAACATTGTCACTACTGCCAAGTGAGCCCAGCACAAGGAAGATGGGGGCTGCCACTCCAGCACGTGTTTTGCTTGTAAAACATCAACAAAACCCACCAAGAGTACAACCAAAACAAATGTAGAGGGTGTTCATGGTGTGTTTTGCAAAGCTTTCAGCAGAAAAACTGCCAGCAGGAAATGTGCTGGATGCTGAATTCATGAAGATGATGAACAAGAGAGTCAGTATCTAGAACAGGTTGCCCAGAGAAGCTGTGGCTGCCTCAGCCCTGGAGAGCATCAAGGCCAAGTTGGAGAAGGCTTGGAACAACTTGGGTTGGTGGGAGGTGTCCCTGCACAGGGCAGGGGAGCTGGAACCAGATGATCTTTAAGGTCTCTTCCAACCCAAACCACTGTGTGATTCTAAGTATTTCACATCTTCACAACTTTCACAGCTGGGATAAGTCTCTCCTGCCTGGCTGTTGAGGCTGTAACACAAGTTCTTCAGTCACACCTCAGCTTCTGCCACCTTCCAGTGAGATGTCCCTCTCCACCAAACGAGACTGTGTCACCCTGAGGAACAGATGGAGCTGGCTCTCAGAGGAGCAGCAGCATCTTAGCCTGGTTTCAGTGTGTTGCATATCTAAACATTGCTGAGCAAAACCCTCTGGCCATGCCCTGAGGGTTATTCCCCAGATTTCAGATGGGGGGAAACGACCACAGCAGGGGCTGACACAGACAGGCTCCTGGAGCCATCCCGTTGTACCTCCAGCTCTCCAAAACAGCTCCACGAGAGGAATATTAATAGAGACTGTCTGCAAGATATTTATGGCCCACCTACCAGCCCAAAACTTTCTCTGGGCATGGGTTTTATTCCCATTGCAGTGTGATACCCCTTAAATTATCACCACAGTGTGACACCCTCAGAGCATAGTTTTCCCAGCCAGGTTTCCGAGGAGTGCTCTTAGTATTTTTCTGTGTGGAACATCAGCCTTCCCCAACCTGTTGTGAGAAATGTGAAATTTCTCTGCTTGCTCAGACCCCAGGGTGCAGTCCTCCCCCCCTAATTCCCCAGCCTTCCCACCTCCACATCCTCTCCCCACTATCCCCATCCCCGTGCTGCCTCTGCCCCCCTCCCTTCAGTCCAAGGGAGCGCAAGTACCAGCCGCCTGCGATCCAACCCCATCTCCCCAGCGGACACTAAAAGGATAATAAAAGGATAATTTACTAGTATTCATTCAGATAATCCATCTTGAGCAGATTTGGAGCTATCTGCATACGCCTAATTAAGATTCACTGCAGAGCGTCTGCTGTCGCTGCCGCGGCGCGACACGTGCCGGGGGGGGCCCTGCTCCCCTCGGTGGGACCCAGGTGCCCCCAAAAAAGAGCAGGTCACCATCAATTTGGGAATTTGCAGGGAGGAATTTTTTTTTTTTTTTTACCTCACCAAGGAGAAAAAAAAAATTTAAAAATTCTCTTCCGTGTTAGCAACAATTTCAAAGAACACACCCCTAAGGGAACCATCCCTCCAGCAGCATAAATTACTGCAAGGGGGAATCAGCCCAGGCAATTAGACCTTTCAGAGCAGGTGACCACCCTCCTCCATATTAAATCTCTGGGAGGCAAAAACAGGCTCTTCCGTGGCCGGGCAGGCCAGGGGCAGTAAACACACAGCCATAATCACAGGAGCAGCCTCATTTCACTGGGATCTTCTCAAGATCCATCATCTGCATGTGGATTTGGGATGGGCTCACTGCCCTCTTTTGTTAGCATGTCCTTAAGCAAGATTTAACCTCACAAAGATGACTTGATCCCAAGGATTTTTGTCCAATGACACTTTTGTCCAACGACAGATTCTGTGGGCCAAGGATCTGGCAGTGCCACCCTTGGGGAGCTCACCCTTGTCCTCCAGCCTGGTTCTCAAACCCCCTTTTGCCCAAAAACCATCTTCCAGCCCAGCCCTGGGGTGCTGGGGACAGTCACAGAGTGGTTCAGTGTATCTACTCACTACATCATTTCACCAAGGAGTCAGGTTTGAAGTCATAAATCTCAGCTCTGACGGCCTGCTGCAGACACACAACAGGACACAAAAGACTGAAGGGGTGAAATAAATAGGAATTTTGTAAAATATCTTGGCAAAACTAATGAGGAAAGGGTGGGAAGAGTATGGCAATGGGAACCCGGGATGTGGAACACCAACCTGGTGCGTCCACAGGTCTCCCACACCCAGTGCCCATGGGTGGGCTGGTGGATGGGAGCAACTCAGTTCTACAGTGGGACTGGGATATGGCAGTGCCACAAGGACACCTCACAAAGATGACTTTGTTGGCCACCTCATCTCAAGAGTGAAATTTGAGTCATGGGGAGAAGATCCCCAATTACTCATGTCATAGAACCACAGAATGGTTTGGGTTGGAAGATGAAGCCCTGTGTAGGGATCCTTCCCATCAGCCCTGGTAGCTCCAAGCCCCATCCAACCTGGTCATAAACCCCTCCAGGGCTGCGGCAGCCACAGCTTCTCTATGCAGCCAGGACCAGGGGCTGACCCCCCTCACAGCAAAGGGTTTCTCCTTCAGGTCTCACCTCAGTCTCCCTCTTTCAGTGTCAAACGCTTCCCCTTGGTCCATGGTTTCTCTCTCCCTTCCAGAGAATTAGCAGCACCACAAAGAGGAAATAAATACCCACTCTTTGTTGGAGGGAGGGCCCCTGTGGCTGAGCACACGCCGAAGCTCTTGAGTCCAGGCTGGAAGGAGATAACAATTACCAGCAAGTCATTACTTAAAAAGGGGATAATTTTTCAAGCAAGCCTGAATGCATCTGCACATTCCCAGCCAGCAAATAGGTTTGAGAATCCTCCGAGCTGGAAAGAAACATTGTGAATCCTGACCATATGCTTTTCTCTAACTGTATTTTAAGAAATATTTGCTTAGTCCTGTAATCTCAGAAGTGAAACACGACTCTGAGCTGAGCCGCGGATGTTTAGCCCCCAGCTAAACAAGCTTTCCCTGCTCACAGTTATCATTTCATGTTTTGCTGTAATAAAAAGCCTAAAAAAAATACATATATATTTATATATAGACATTCCCAGTGCAAGTACTGCCACAGCATTAGCTTATAAATAAACATGGTTCACATTAAAAAAAAAAAAAAAAAGGCTTAAAGCGTAGAGTGAATGTTCCAGTGGGAGGGCTTGGGACAACCCGGCTGCTGGGGGATGCTCTGGAGCAATGGTGGAGCTACTCCTTCCATGCAGGTGAAGAACCTTCCCAATGCTCTGGAGAAAGTTCTGGAAATAAGAGAGGCCTGGAATGGATGCCATACTCCCAGCAATCCAGGTACTCCTGCCCAAGCCAACCTACAGCACCACCAGTGGGTCATAAAAAGAGTATTGCTTTTGTCCACTTTATATACTCCAGGAGTTATATTTATCTTCATAGCCTGCAGAGAACATCATGGCATCACCACTCCCACCAGGGCACTGAGATGAGATATCCTGGATTTTCTTTGCCAGCCTTCCTTCCCTCACAGGTTGCTTTTGGCCAACTCTTTTCTCCTGATAAAACAGGAATCCACAGCTAATTTAATTTCATGCTTCCTAGCCTTCCCACCTATTTGTCCCCCTTCCCTCACAGGGTGGATGCCCTTCACTCCTTACTTCTTTTGGTGAGAAATGTCATTTGTTTACTTCTTTTTTTCCTAGAGCCACAAAACAATGCATCATCCAGCACCAAGGAGCTGGCAAATGACAGTGGAATGGCAAAGAAGCTCACAGTGCTCCAACAGAAAAAAAAAAAATCACTAATCAAAGTCCTTCAAATTATATGGAATACTGACAGCTTTTTACGCTGTTTTAATTAAGTACACTGTAATTTAAACCACTGAACCATAACAACCCAACGTTTAGTGTTATATCCCTGGGAGAACTTTAAAAATATGCATAATTCTGCCCGGAAGGTAATTGAGGGATATTTTTGGGGTGGTGGGGGTAATTAAAGGTTATACAGGAGAGTAATAGGAGCCTTACTTGGGTACTGCTAGTGTTAGCATCTGCGCTAAAAACCTCCTTGGGAAAGTGATTCACATTCTTGGCTGAGTTTTCCTTCTGTTATTTTTGAAGGCAGCAAAGGCTGGGGCTGAGCTTTGTCAGTTTCTGTATCCAACCGAGCCATGGAGGGGACTCTTTCCTCGGTGCAGCCTAAACAAGGTGGTGCTCCAGGAGCAATAAAGGGAAATTAATTGATTCTTCCACATCAGAAGGGAAGAGAGATGCTTCATGGCTGCACAAGGGCCCTGTTGCCCAGGAGAAGCTGAGGAAGGGATGCAAATTTTATCACAGAATGGCCCGGGTTGGGAAGGACCTTTCAGCTCATGGAGTCATAGAATCATAGAATAGTTTGGGTTGGAAGGGACCTTAAAGATCATTGAGTTCCAACCCACAGAACCAGCACTAAACCAGATCCCTAAGCTCTACATCTCTTAAAAACCTCTAAAATCCCTGCATGCAAGAGATGGTGCCTCAACCCCTTCCCTGGGCAGCCTCTAATGTTCTGGGGCAGTGATGGATGAGCTGGAGGTGAAGGCAGGGCAAGCCCCCAGTTTTCCCTTGGAGCACTGAAAGGGTCTCTCCCAAGCTCTGGTGTGTGCCTCTGGATCCAGCACAAGGATCCTGCTTGGTGATCCTGCTTGGGATGCTGGAGGAGCCCCACAAGCCCTTGTCCAGAACACCTCTGGCTGAGCAGGAAGAAGAGGTGAAGGGTGTTTACAGCCTTCTTCCTGAAAGCACATCCCTGAGTGCTGGCAGTGCATCATTTTTGGGGCAATATTTGCTGCAATGTGAAGGCAGAGAAGGTGCTGGCAGCCCCTGCACCTGCCGGGACGCATCGCTCCAGCTGCCACCGTGTGTACGGGGAGATTCAATGTGAAAAGTGGAAGATAATGTGCTCACACACTAATGGGCACTGAACTAGACACAGGCTCATTTTTCACATCATGTCATCTCTAAGGTTTGAATAAAAAGTAATGGCTAGAATGAGCCTGGATCTATCTCAGACATTATCATTTGCCTCCTCAGTTTTATTTGTGTTGACTTGTACAGTCTAAAAAGATGACAGTCTCCGGGCCCCCGGATCAGTCTGAGTGATAATACACAGCACATTACACTGCTGGTGACAGCTTCTGTTCTCCTCGCTGGCATATGAGCGCGCCGCATCTCCCTCCGTCATCTCAAATGCTATCAACTGACAGAATAAAGAATCTCACGGAGGGGACATCACAAACCCTGTCTGTTATGATTTTATGAGATAAACTGGAGTTTCCAGGGTATCTTGTTCGGGAAATTAGTGTCAGTCAAACTTTGGGAGAATTTTTTTTTTTCCCCCCATTTTCTTTCCCTTCTTTTTTTAAAAAAAAAAATAGATAAATAGCAGGCTCTAGAAAAGTCACCCTGTATTTATATTGCCACCCAATCAAAGCCTAATTTGAAACTGTGGGGGGAAAAAAAATAAACCATTTAAAAATAATAATCTTCTTATTGAGCTGGGGATAAAAGAAATGCTCCTGATTTCATCCAAGCATGACTAAAGAGCCACGGCTGCTCTCTGCACTTTCAACACAGAGACACAACAGAATCTTTTCCTAGGTTATATCACTATTTTTTACTCCAAAAGGACCTTAAATTTCCTCATCAGCCAGCAGCCCTGACCCTAAAACTTGCTCAAGCCCTGGCATTCAACTATAAATCCCTCTAACCTGCGACTCCTCGGCTGAACCTCACATGCACGGCCCCACAGGCACGATGCTTAATTAAGTGTAATATCCTTATTCCAGACAGACGTTCTCAGCAACCCTGGTAAGTGCTCCAGAAATGTTTTTCAGATATTTTTTAGCTACAGGAATGTAGAGGGAAGGAAGGAAGAAAAAAAAAAAAAATTACCGAGATAATCTGCAATCTCTGGAGGATTACTACCTTACAGAGATATGCAAAAAACCCCTAATTCTTTTGTTTAACCTGGAAGATAATTCGAAACCTTGGGCTAATGAATCCCAGTAGGGCAGAAGGGCTTTGGATTAACCTCCAATTTGCTAATCCTGCTGCCAGAGGTGGGGGAGGATTCCTGCAGCCCATCCCTTCCCTCTGGGCTGTCCCGGTGGGACTGGGGACAGGTAGCCAGGAGCCCCACTGGGGATGGGGGTGCCTCTACCTGCTTTGCCTTAAACAAGACTGAGGGGAAGTGTGGGGGTTTTTTAAAGCTGCCACTGTTCTCTAAACCCACCAAGATGCTTTCAGAAAATACACATTTCAGAATCATAAAAATTTACAAGTCCTTGAACCATAATCTGCCAATTGTGGCAGCTGCTTCCCGTGTGACTTCAGATACTTCTGCTGTAATGAATGTGTCTCACTTGGCTGAAGTTCCTGCCAGCGTTTAACTCCGCCTGTACCTGGTGCTTTGCAGACCTTCTTGCCTGCTTTGAATTTCCTCTGCTGCCTGGGTGAAAAGATGCCACAAAAGGTGCAAAATGAGGCAGAAATACAACGCTCCCCTTCCTCTCTGCTTTCTGGTTTCTCATCTAAACCTGCTTCCTCTTGCCATCAGGTAAATCCCACACATCACACTCAAGTGTCACATGTGCTTGATAAGGATGCATTTTATACAGAAAAGGAAATAAAACCAGTATAAAAGTAAAATCTACCAGGAAAAGCAAAGAAATAGAAGCAGTAGGAAGGACCAGAGTTGCTTCTTCTACCAACAGTAACAGAGTGAATGTTTTTGGCACAGGGTAAGAACCCAACCCACAGTGGATGCTGAACCCCACGTATAACATTGAGCTGGAACATAAATCTGCTCTTTTGGGCAACTTCTAATAAATCTCACAACCTTATTGTTGTTGCTTCCTCAGGAAAAGAGTCAATTAAAACACAGGCAGATGCAGGGCCAGCACTGAGGGGGGTCTGAGAAACCACTGAGTGTCTGAAGGGAGAACTTCAGTAAAGGGTGTCCTCAAAAGGCAGCATTGCTATAGCAACAGCCCGCGGGAGAGCAGGGAAGGACGGAGCTGCTGGGCTGATCCATTTGCTCACTGCTCCCATGTCACACAAACTACGGTGACATCCCCACCTGGTGCTGAGAAAACACCCTTTTTACCACACCTTTCCAGGAGGAGGATGCCATCCCATAGGCTGTGAGAGGTGAGGCAGCTTCACAGCCCGCACAGGCTTTCCCCAGTGCTGAGCTGGGTTAGAGATCTTCTCCAAAAACGCACACACCCCAAAAACTCTGCCTTTCCTGGGAATGACACAAAACACAGAACTCCCAAGTGCTTGCTGGCAGGTTCCCCTCCTTCAGCACCTTCACCCCAACCTCCTGATGGTACCTGGGCTCTGGGTTTCAGCCAGACAAAGAGGCAGAAGCCCCAAACACTCCGGGTCCCTTTCCCCAGGGGAACCTCGGCTGCTATTTAGCTGATTGCAATTTCTCATCACAGCAATTCTCAACATCATCATTATCAGTAGAGCAATCAAACACAAACAGGAGCTGGTTCTAAATGAGGGATGGATGGGTAATGAAATAATTGCCTTGCTCCACAGCCCAGGGACACTCCCCAGCCCCCAAATACCTGACCTTCTCGCAGGCTGGCAGGTACAGGGGGGTTTCCATGTTCTACATCACTCCTGGATATATTACAGCCATAACTCTTGCCTTGCCCAGGGCACTGTGGAAATTCTGGCTCATCTCCAACCTGGTGAATTTCCTTTGTATCTTTCAATTTGAAAGTATGTGCTATCCAAAAATTGAAATAAATTATTATTCTTTCTGCAACAACCATCACCTGATCAGCATCTTCCCTTCACTGCAGACCACAGGGATTTGTGGCCTAGTCCTGCCCATGAGGATGCTCTCAAATGTGCTGCCTATTGCACTTCTCATCAGCAAAACATTTTATCAATGCAAAAAATGCAATGGTAGAAGCAAGCATCTTCCTCCAAGGGGGAACCTGCTCGGGAATTGTTGAAATTCAACAGGCTCAGCACCAAACTGACCTGGAAGCATGAACCTTCCAGAAAATTATAGTTAATATTTAAGCAATATGGCATTTAGAGTTACAGCTGGTTTTAAAAGATAATCCAATACACTTCCAATGATCCCTCTGTGCCAAGAACCTTAACCTCTGTTCCTGCGTGATGATCTTCTGGTGCCAGTGTCCATGAATACCTCTCTAAGTTAAATGTCATTGATCACACTGGGATCCACTGGGATCTCCACCAGTCTGGAGGGGGATGCTGGAAGGCCAGTACCAGCCCTGCTCCCAGGCTGCAGGAAATGCCTCTAAAGGCTCTGATGAACAAAGCCCTCACTCCAGTGAACATCTCACTTGAGTGGGCGAGTGCTCCCCGGGGGAGACATGGCTCCTCCTTCACACCACTCAAGTGTCCTGCTGTGTGGGGAGCTGCCTCCCACACACTCCTGTTCCCCAGCAAGCTCAGCTACCTGCAGGATGAGCCAAGCTTGAGAAAGAAGAAACACAAAACATGATATGTTTGACTTCTTGGGTGTGCTAGAAAGCACCAGCTGTGACATTGGTGTGTTTATATGGGGTGATGCCATGGATCTATAAATATACATCCACACAGAGTGAGAAATCTGTCTGTCTACCTACCTCCTTTCAGACTGGGAGATTTTTTTTTTCTTCTCCTGCATTTAAGGAGAAATTGCAAACTTTCAAACCTCTACCCAGCACAAGAAGAGAGAAAACATTCCAGTTTAGCAGAAGCTTCCCCTTCTGCTTCCAGATCATACCTCACCCCACCAGCCAAACCAAAACATCCATGAGCTTTGGGAGAAAAAACATCCCCCTGGTATGTTTCTAACAAACAAAACCCACAAGCATTAATTTCCTAGAGATGCTCAGCAGGATGCAGGGATGTGATGAGGATCCAAGGTAGAAGGAGAGCACTCAGACACCCCTGAGGGGGTGCAAGGGATGCTCAGCATCCCTGAGTGGGGACCAGCACCAGCTGGGAGGTGTCAGGTCACCTGGAACCATCCTAAATGTAAATATATATGTATATATGTGCACACACACACCACGAGGACAAAATATACAGCATCACAGACAAAAAAGCCTTTAAAAAGCCCAAAGGTCAGTAACCCACTGGTGACCAGCCCTCTGATTTCTGCAGAGAAGGTGGAGCTGTGGGCTCAGGCTACAAACACAGCCCTGGTTAAACACACTACATTCCAGCCACAAGGGCCACTGGCCCTTCTGTCCCTCACAGGCTTCAGGGGAGCACAAAACATGACCCGGGGTAAATTCCACCCTGGAATCTCGACAGCATTTTTTTTTTTCCAAAGGTACAACATCTTAATCAAATTTTAAAACAAAACATCCCCACGCTGAGCTCCATCACAGCTAAAAAAAAAAAGAAAAATAAATTATATCACACACATGTTTTCATGCTTTACCAATTACATTTGAAATAGGGACTGTTTGTTTCAGCCCCTCTAAAAATGAGGCGAGGATGAGAAAACAACCCATTTCCTTATTAGGTTCAGGAGTCAAAGGACTCAGCCAGGAGCCGCAGGCTTCAAGAGCATAGAAGATTAAGACATATATTGGATTCATGATGGAGGGCACAAAGTTCATTTTCAAAATAAAACAGAATTTTATTCATATTCCTTTTAAAATTCAGATTGCCATTTGCCAGCTGACCTGTGACATGGCAGCAGTGTATTACATTTTCAATGAGCAGCCTGTCTGGGCTGGCAGGGGAGGAAACTGCCGCTTCCTGCTTCAGTTGTTTGGGGTTTGGGTTTTTTCCCACCACCCTTAAATAGTAAGAATTTGTCAGGATTGTTGTCAGAACGGGAGACATGCAAACAGGGACAGGGTGGCATATTTATTTTTAATAAGGAGATGTGTGGAATAGCAAAGTCATGGGTGTCACGCACCCAACGGGGCTAAAAAAAAATAAATAAAATCAAAAATCAGAGCTCGATTGCAATTTGTGTGTGGAAATCAGGGGTGGAAGCACTTGGCAGATAACACTGAAAATCAAAACAAAAGCAAAAAAAAAATAAACACGTCTATATTTAAAAAATAAGATGCAAAAGCAGTTTAAAGCAAGTTTTGGGCGAGCATGAGTCAAGCCAAGGTTTTCCACAGCGAGAAGCGGGTTTATGGAGCTCACCATCTGTCAAAATTACATTACAAAAGGCACATATGCAAAGATACAAGACGACTGATTTTCATATATATTAAAACCCACAACTCCGGCGGAAAATGAGACTCTGCTCATGGTGGTGCCCAAAAGCTCCCGTGTCCAATTTGGGGGGGGTTTCACCACCATTCAGCCATGCAGGGACAAAG
This sequence comes from Turnix velox, assembly GCA_013400935.1. NCBI lineage: Eukaryota > Metazoa > Chordata > Aves > Charadriiformes > Turnicidae > Turnix > Turnix velox. The sequence goes on along the minus strand of VZTY01012910.1, from coordinate 171,777 downwards.
GGGGATGTGCCACCAGAGCCTGTAGATACATCACAGGCCACCAACTACCACCACAGTGTCCCTGGACACCCCTCTGGACCAGAGCACCCAAATAATCTTGCACATGTGGTCCATGCATGGTGAGAAGAGGAAGGAGACACACAGAACAGGGACAAGGGTGCCCTACAGTTGATCCCATCTCCTCCTCCCCACCACCCTTAGCCCAGCCATGACACCATTCTATGGTCTGAGCACACAGGGAGGAGGAGGAGGTGGCCAAGTTAATTTTCCCTCATTGTAACCCCCAATTTCATGAGCAAAACAGCAGGAACCCTGTGTTCCTTCTGGTCCCACCACCAATTATTTGTGTATTAGGTGGCTTTTGTCACAGCAATCAACCACCAAAACCACATCGGTAACTTAATCAAGGACCCTCCACTTCAATCTACCTGTAGATAAAAAATCCAGCCCGTATTTTGACAGGGAGAAACAAATGCACTTAGGGCAGGTGAATTAGCTAATCATACAGCACTGAAAACACACCTCGCACGCAGCGTGAAGATGATGGTGATGAATATAAATCCTCCCCAGGCTGAACTTCCAGGTTCTCCCAGCCTCAGCTCTCTCATGTAAGCCAAGTTAACCCCAGTCCCTCCACACCCCCACACTGACACCACACAGGCAGCGTGAGCAATCTTGCCAGCAATATACACCACTTCCTGCCCAGCTGAGCTCCCAGCAGATGATGTGGGGTTCAAGCCCGTGATGGTGAGAGGGGAGCAGGTCCTCAGTGTGTTCCCAGGCTTGGGTACCCCAAAAGCCCTCCTCTCTGCACCCTGTGATAGGTGCTTTCCCCATGGAACCACACTTACTGCCCACACATCTCATCACCTGATCACATCACAGTATTTTCCCCATAGTTTGACTTATTTTTTTTTTAACCCCATGCAAGTGGACTTAATTGACCACAAAGTCACCAAGCCCAGCTGGCAGGGACAGCCACCCCATCTATGAAAAATCTGAATCTGACAAAAGTATAAAAGGAGGAACAAAATAAACCAAAACACATCATTATTATTTTTTTGCAGCACTGATGCAATTCACACACTATCAATTTTTTTTTAAAAACAACTCTTGATGCTTATAATTTTTAATTTTGTTAAATAATTTATATATAAAAATATATTATTGTATATAATAATTTATATTATTTATAAGCATAAATAACTTCAAAACATCAGCTGGCAAGCCTTTGCTTTTACTTCGTATATTAATTTCTTCAAATATTAACTTATTAAAAGGTATCTGGTAGAAGTAAGAGGTGTTAAGGCCAGTTATATATGAAGGGTGCTGGTGTAAACTACTGCTCCTTTTTGCATTAATCACAAGAAAAATCTCTGGCTGGTGGCACTAGTGAAATAGAGAGAAGAGGCTGGTGTGGGCAGACACCTCCTTGGCTGTGGTGGGCAGGTGGAGGAAGCAAGATCCAGTGGCCAAACTGGGGACTGGGTAGCCCAGGGAGGCACACGCAGAGGAATCTCTCCCTCTCTCCCTCCCTCCCGAGCCTGGTGTAAAGCACAGAGCCCTTAATTGGCGAGAGCTTCTCCAACATGTTTTTAATGAAAAGGCAGCAGATAAGTCCCCGTTTGTTGGCTGGCGGAGCCCGAGTGACAAAAGTGGGAGCGGGAGATAAGGGGAGAGTACATCTGCGGCGCGGGCGGCGCAATGAATCACGCCCTGCCAGAGTTGAGCAGAATATAATTGAGTCCAACATCTCCGAGCACTTTCACCATAATTAATGATAATCTGTAACAGAGGAATCTGAGATTCCAGTTCAGAGAACTGTTTAATTAGGCCAAGTAATGAAAGCAGAAGCAGTACAAGAATATGGCCTGCCTCATGATTAATGATTCATGCTACTGCACACAAAAGTGCCGCGCCGTTAACTCCGAGGGATGCTGCAGCCCTGGCATTTACAAAATAGTGAAATGCATGCATTTTTGTGTTTTAAAGACGTAACTGGCACTATCCTTTCCTGAGCTGTTTACATGATAAATATGGGCACAAAGGTAAGCACCTTCCTCCCGGGTTCCTTGCTCTGGGGTACCTGAAGATAGACACGGTGTCAGCCTGGATGTCAGCATTAAGGCAAGATCTCCCCCACCACTCAATAATTAAAATCTTCACTTTTAAAGTTAGCCAAACTGTGGTGTTTTGCCTTTGTACTTCGCTGGCATGGACAAGCCCAGGATGAAACGATGTGCTCTGGGTGCAGCCAGAGAGAGATATTTAGCTGCAGAAGGGGAAAATAGAGAAATCATAGAATCATAAGGAAGAAAATGTAAAAGAAAAAAAGGAAGAAAAGCTGAAGGGATGGTAAGTTGGGTGTTTTTTTTTCAGGTTTCCACTCTTGCTGGGTCGGGGTGCAGAATGTAGAGCAATTTGACATGGAATTGCCCTAGAAGTGTAAGGGACATGACAAAAGGAGCGATAAGGCTGCCTGGGGCTTTAACTTACAAGCCAGCAAATTATATGGGTTTTATGTGACTATTTACCGGGCCATTCAGTGAAACAAGGAGCACCACTTATCATGGGCTCTGCAGAAGCCCACGGTGCATATGCAAGGTCTGAGATAAGGACACTTTCACACAGAAGTATGTTCACTAATGTCTCCATTCGCCACCAGATTAGGTCTCCTTGGGTGCCTGCTGCAGGAGTGGCCGTGGCTCAGCACCCACCGAGACTAATGCCCATAGCAGGAGACATTACCTGCTCTCTGCCATAATGGACCCACCATTTCTGCCCTGCCACCAGCCTCTCCTTGCAGGGGAGAACCCCCTGCACTCAGTCCTCTCCTCCTTCCACTCCCCTCCTCCACCAGCACGCACAATGAAGTCCACCCTCTTCCCCATGGTCAAGCTATGGGGCCTCCACCAGAGCTTTAAAAGGGAGATGTGCTCCTCACCCCAGACCAGTCGCACTTTGGGATCACCTAAGATGGGTCTTTCCTTCCTCCTCGAGCTCATCAGTGTCATGAAGAGCCACAGTCTCCCCTCCCTGCCCCTCCACCTGTTTTGGTACCAAGAAACCAGCTCCCACAAGTTTCACACAATTCCATCAGGACAAAAATCTCCAAAATAAAAAATCAGCCAGCTACAATGATATGAGAAGGAATGTGCTTAAATTAAGATGTCAAATATTGAGCAGGGCGACTTGTTAATCTTTAATGGACATTTTAAAGAGCTCATAAACTTTTGAGTGAGACAACAGAGGCTTCGAAGCTGTCAGATACAGCTCAGTTACTTGGAAAAGACAAACTGGAAACCACGAGCCAGAGAATTCCACATCCTCCAGGAAAGTGTGGGAAACCCTGAGGAAGGACAGCAGCTCTCTGCACTGGCTCCTGCTTAACTAATCCCTGGTGTTCTCTGAAGATACCACTGCCAGCAGACAGGGAAATTGTGGAGATGAAGAGCACTTGAATTTACAAAGAGCCACAGGGCAAGGTCTCACTGTGAGCACTGACAGTCAAGGTAAATGGGCAAAACTGGTTCAGGAACACAAGATTTCGTGTAATACCCAGTTCCACTCCATGGGCTGGGGGATATATTCCAGCCACACTAGGATGGTTTAAGAGACCTCGTCCAAACCATGTTTCTCAATGAGACACCTCCCAGGGCAAAACAACACAGGCCACAGGTACCCCTCAAAAAACCTGTGTGAGCTCTTAGTGCTTGGGGAAAATATCTGCCTCAGCTCTGGAGGATATCCCAGTATTTTAGTTTGTTTCTCAGAATCACAAAGGTGATTTCTCATCACACAGCTGCTGGGAGGGGGGCTGAGAGAGTTGAGGCATTGAGCCTGGAGAAGGCTCCAGGGAGACCTTAGAGTTCAAGGCTTGTCCCACTGGGAGGTGAAGGCAGGGTGAGCCTTGGGGAGAATCACTGAGTGAACACTGACTAGGGTTTTCTTGGAAATTTTTCCTGTAAAAGTTATTGAGAGGGGGAAAAGCCACAATTCACAAAACCCCCTCACTGCTGAGATAATTTTGCCAAAGCCTCCTTAGACAGAGGAGTGATTGGACCAGATTTTTGCTGCTATTTAGAGACAAGGACTGAGAAGTACAGCCAGGAGGGCACGCAGAGAGAGTGCTGCATTTCTCTGCATAAAGCTATAGAGAAAAAGAAATAATGAAAAATGCTGTTAAAGACACTATGAGGTGAAACCTTGAAGCTTGGCTAGAGAGAGCTGGGGCAGCAGCAGCCACACAGCAGCCAATGGAGCAGAAGGGCTGGGAGAACTCAGCAGTTTGCCCCATCAGAGCCAAAGGGCTTCATCACAAACTGATAAAAACCAGGGAGTGACACAAGGAAATGAAGTTCCCACGGGGAACCCTGATATCTAGACTATTTCCTCCCTTCTCTTCACTTGTATCTGCCTTTTCAATGGCTTGAGGATGTGCCAGTGGTTTGTCCACCCAGCCTGTCTCACCTGAAACCTCATCAGCACGTTGGTGAGACAATGGAGCAAGTTTTTTGGGCTCACTTTTAAGTTTAAGCAGCAAGACTGGGTGTTGGTGTTTCAGAGAGCTGTCAGCAGATGGAGGATCCACCCAATCCCAGGGTAGGGACAACCCAGTGTGATTCCTTCTCCTCCTCCCCTGCTTGGGAGAGCAGCAGAGGCTGCAGATGCATCTGCCCAGCCCCAAACAAACTCAACTGGTCCCTTCCATGCACTAATGCCATCCTTTGAACAGCCGGATTTATTGACTTTGCAAAATCAATAGCTATTTTTATTAATCATCTTTAGATAGCGTGATGCTCCTACTATATCTCTTTCAGTGACTAATACAATAAATTCCCCCTTTTGATGTTCCCTGACATTTGAGCAAATTAAATGGAGCATTAAATATGATCCTCTTTGGGACAAAAGTGGGCAGAATCATTTGTGAGTACTTTATTAACTGCTACGAGATGCCGGCAGTGCCTTCGGAAGCGTTGTTGGGCAATGCAATATTTATTATTATTTAAATTTCTCAGAGCAGCTCTATATTACTACGGATCAAATGGTTTTAGTTCTGTAAAATGGAAATACTTCCATATTGACTTTTGTTTTGAACACAATGCCAGGCAAGAAGCCAGGGTTCATCACTGCTGCCTGTACTACAGGAAATATTTATAAGCTACACTTTGTTCTTAATATGGATAAAGTCTCTTTAAAAGTTCTCATTGAATATAAAACAGCTTAAGTGTAATTGCATGAGAATTATTTTTTCTGTGACACTGATTTACATGCTTTGGCAAAAGAAATGGTCAATTAAATATTACAGCCTGGAGAAAAACCTGTGGAACTGGCCCAAGGTGGGGATCACTACCCTCCATCACAGGGATCCTGTTGTGTTCATTCTCTATTTTATATATTCACATTTAAATATCCAAATCACAGTGCAAAAAAAAAAACCTAACAAATTACACTCACATTACCACTATCTTACAGGGACGGTCACTTGAGGAAGGAGGGTGAGAAGCTAATAATAGAGCAAGTCAGATTCAGCCACTCCTGCCCATCAACCTGTTATCAACTTTTGCTCAAAACACCCATTCAGCTCCTCAACGTGCCCAGATTGGGTCTGATACGAGATTAAGGCTCCTCAGCTCTCTTCTGCTGCCACCAAAATTGGAAGCAAAATCCCCATCATCTCCCAGCGAGGAGCAAGCCCTTTCACAGCAGCTGACTGCCTCTGCCAGGCAAACAGTGGAGTTTGAGATTAAGAAGATAAGAAGCAATTGACATAAAATTCCAGCCACTTCTTATTTTATTCCCAAGCCCAGGATGAAGCCAGGCATGAACTATGATTGAATCTGGAGTGTAAAAGGAAATTACAGTTGACCCCCTCCCAGAGAAACGGGCTGTGTTGGAGAAGCAATACAGGTGTGTTAGTGCAGCGCTCAGCTTGAGCTAATTAGCCCTGGGAAGAAACTAATTAACCCAAGATGAGCATTGTCTTAATACAACTATGCTAATTTCAGTGTCCAAGAGGTGCAACACTAGAGCTTTGTCTATTGATTTCTGTCCCAAAAGGGCTCAGGTGGGTGAGGGCTGGTGGTACTGGTGGCACCACCTCTGCCCCTACAGGGCTGAGAGTTGGCCCAACCTCAGCAAAAAGGCTACAGCACCTGCACTTATAAGGTTCTGGGGGCAACCACATGCATGCCCCATTCTCTGCATGCTCTTTGGCAGCTTCTGTGGTGGCTTCTACATCTCTCATATCTTCTGGAGCAGCCTGCTCTTCCTCCCAGAAGGACTGGCCTCCTCCAAATTTCAGACCTCCCCCACACAAGGACAGCTTTCCCCAAGCTGCTGCCTCTGTGCACCCCACAGCTGTATTTCTGGACAGAGATGTCTCCACAGTCCCACCTCAGGCTTCACTCTTCCTAATTACACAGCTCTGGGCTGGGATTAAAACAGCCAGGGTGGGAGCCAGTGCCAAACCCACCTGCCAAAAAACCATCTCTGCCTTGCTGAGGGGGAGCTGCACCAGCTCCTCCCAGCAGCATCACTTCCTCATGGCCTGTTTGAAGTGACAAAGATGGTGTCATCAGTGCAGAACACAGCAGGTGGGATTTTCCCATCACTCTCCAGCTTTTCATTTCCCAAACCCTACGTGTAAAAGCAAACAATAGTAGCTTATATGTATTAAAAACTTAATCTGTTTTCTTAGCCACATGCCAGCAGTGGATTGAAGCAAGAAACTACCAAAAGCTCTGATTCACTCCATAAAAACTTTAATTTCTAGAAAGCCAAATAGAAAAAGTGCACTCTTTGCCACCTGGGGTAGGGGTGGAAGAGTCCATGTGTGGGTACAACTATCAGCACCATCCCAAGAGTGGATTTAAATCACTTTGTTTTGTCTTAAAGTGGAATATAACTGTGGAAAATTAACTTTCACTTTTTTTCTCTTGACTGATTCAATTCAGCCACAGTCCTACTAATTAGTGCAACTGGATTAATATGGGACAAAATTTACCTCTTCAAAACAAAGAAAAGCCCTCAGACTTTCTCTTGTAAAATAGGGATGAAGTAGTGGAAGAATTAGATCAAAACACATGGCCTTAATGAGGCACAAGAATTTTTTTTTAAGTCTATTATTGTACCACATCAGTATCCTGCACAAAACTCCCCAAATTTCCCATTTCTCCCCCAAAGGCAATGGCAGACAGAGGGTGAGGGCAGAGAGGGGTAAGCAGGTACAGGGGATGTAGACCCACACCCTGGAACAGTTTCCTCCACAGTCCCTGCTGATGAAACATTATTTCCTGAAGCAGCAATAAGAAATGGTTTGCCAAGTTTTATTACTTAGTGAGGCAAATAAGTTACTGTGAATTAGGTACACAGCTCCCATCAGTTTTTAATAAGACCAGAGTTACTTTTCAGAGTCTTCCCTTTGCTGTTTCTTTTCCCTCCTCCATAATGTCACTTAATATATTCAGATGCCAATATTAAGATAATAAAAAACCAAATTAAAATCTCCACTCTTGCCTGCTGCACTTTCCTCACAAGGACAGTGTTTTCCCATCCAGCTGTTTCCACAAGGAGCCAGCCAGCTCCAAGGGGTGCCAGAGCAGAGGGATAGTGTTTTCCAGTGGGGAACACAAGGGACATCCCTTCCTCAGCACCCAAAACACCAGCACCTTGGGCTGAGCACTGCCAGGGATGCTCTGAACCAGCCCCTTGCCTTGGGTTTGGGGATTCCACAGCCACATCCAGCACTAAGAAAAGCTAAAAACACGTGGGCACACCCACCTGTTTGTAACCCAGTGTAATTTTTAGTGTTTGAGCATTGATTAAAAAAAGAGCAAGAACCCATTTCTGCCTCGGAGAAGGAGTGGAGGATCTCCACACCAGCACAGCAGTCAGTGAAATGAGCTTTCTGCAATAAGCCCAGTCATGTCACCAGGCTCCTCTCTGACGATCTAAAGATTAAAGGCTCTATTCCTGGAGGGTTCCTGTGGCATTTACTCAGGGATTTTTATCAAGCTTTATGTGATGGGCTACCTAACACACCTCTCCCAACCTTAACAGCTAACAGGAATTTGGTTCCTCTCAACACGGATTTCCAGCTGTACCGAAGGGTACTTGGCAAACATCTCCTGACTGTAACCAGTCAAAGGCAGGAGGGAAAATGAAAGAAGGGGAGAAAAGTGGCCAAAGATTCAGAGCAAACATTCAGACTGGAAAGCAAAGTATATAGGTATACACAGCCAGTACATACGTTAAACCCACAGGTTTAACCATGACAGAGTTTCCCACACTAGCCTAAGCATCACCCTGGTTGTCTCACCATGGTCCATGTCCATGAGATGCCTCAAGCAGCCAAGACATCAACACCAAGACACTGCCACAAGGCAACCTGTGGCCTTCTGCTTTGTGCAAGAGATAGAGACAGATGAAATAAACACAGAACTGTGTCCATGGAACTTCAACACTATGAAATATATAAATGTTCAAGGAAAGAGATTTAGAAGAATTTGGTTGATTAGAAAGGGCAATACCTTCTACAGAGTCATATCATGTAAATTTATCAGGAAAGAGAGATTTAGAAGAAGTTGGATACCCAGAACATGGAATACCTTTTACAGTGTCATTCAGCTCTATGTTGAGCACCACAGCAGCAACAGACATTCTTCTTAAAGATTAAATTATTAACAAAGCAAAATGAAGCTTTCAAATCACCACTATCCTCACAAAAGAAAACTCAAAAGGACAAAAAGCCCAAATCCATCAATCCTTAGGTTATTCAAAAGCACCAGCCCTCAAACCATCATTTACTCTTAAATTTGTTTCATGAAGAATGATAGAGCAGCTTGGGTTGAAGGGACCTTAAAGTCCTCCCAGTGCCACCCCCACTCTGTGCAGGGAAACCTCCAATGTAGCCTTGTACCCTTCAGGGATGGAACAGATGGATCCAGGATGGATTTTATAGCAGCACACGTGTGGTGGCAGCACACCATGGCACACCTAGCACCCACACTTCCACACCCCTGCGCACATAGCAGAAGTCATCACAGGTTGTTTAAAAGGTTCATTTGTCACAAAATCAAGTGCTTTCATCTATCTCCTCTGTAGACCCAGCTGGAGCTCCCATAGATGAGGAGGCCATTTGTACAGCCCATGTGTAACAGCAGCCAGCACCATGGGAGAGGAAGGGGAAATGCTCTTCTAGAGACATTTACCACCATCCTGGTGCAACATCCTGGCAACATTCAGGGCTACACAAAGTCCTGTGGGTGCCCTAAAGTCCAGCTAACCCCACAGAGCTATAGCTGGCCAGAGCAGAGACCCTTCTCTTCCCACCCTAAATTCTTGTTACAAAGCAGTGCAATTAGGGCAGGTCCTCAACATCAAACCCCACTGGCACCTCCAGCTGGGGTCCTGCAACTGCCCCCACACAAGTGCTGCAGCAGGAAAACAACAACAGCCAAAATCCCTGAGGCCACTGATGGTGTCAGGAATGGAGAAACCCCCTGAAAACCCAACAGTTCCAACCAAAAGGCATCCATCAATTACCCCTCACTTTCTCTGCCATTCACAACCAGCTGGTTTTATTGCTGGGCTTTTAAATAAATGGGGAGGGTAAATCAGCCCCGGCTGAATTGCTCTGCCTCTGGTAAAAGGGATTAGGGAAAAGTTTTTACCTCAAAACTTGAGCCACACTCAGGAACCACAGCAGAGAGGCAGAGGAACTGGTTGAAGGTTGCAGAGATGGAGCAGCTTCTGCCCATGGAGAGATCCTGGGAGGGGGACAACAATCAGCCACCAGACAAACACCCAAAAGAGTGGGGAGGGATGAGGTGGGGAAAAGTAATCAGGGTTAATCAGAGGGAATTTGAGGCAGATGGTCCCAGTTAGGGTGGAGACACAGAAACACCTTCCCAGCTGTGATGGAGAAACACCTGAGGAACCCTAAGGCAGCAATGGGGAGAAGGGAGAGAGAGGAAGGGTGGTGGGAAGAAACACGATGGGTGCAAAGGGATCCAGGATAGTTTCTGGCAATGGAAGTAGGAGGGAGAGGGAGGTAAGGCAGGAGAAAAGCAGGGGAGAGAGCTGGGGAAATGCTCACCCAGATCAAAGAGAGCCACCGTTCCTTGGGGACTCCTCTGAGGTTTCATTTAAGTCCCCACTAAAAAGAGAGAGAGAGAGAAAAAATCAATTAAATTAACAAAATGGTGTGCATTAGAATTCACAAAAAATACCCTTCAAAGAAAAAATAAAATGCTTCAGAGAGTGTGACATGTTTCTAAACACAGCTCCCACCTTCTCTTCCCACCCTAAATTCTACAGAGAAACCATCTTCTTCTCTCTGCCCCAGCAAGAGCTCACCCCAGCCAGGTGGGGACACCACCCCCGGGAAAGGAAAGGGAATATTTTACAGGTTCCCAAAAGCTTCTCCTTCACCCCAGCTTCTCCAATGTCTGTGGCACAAGCCAAAGACAGGTCTTCTCCCTCTTGGCCCCTTACATCCATCCACACACCTCAGGAAACCAGGATGAACTGGTTTCTGTTTTACTTCACTTTTTTTTTCAACTCCATTTCAGTCCTATCCTCTTAAACAACAACCTGCTATTTTTTTCCATTGCAAAAGACCAAAGTGCTTTTTTGCCTCAGAAATTGTCAGCTTCAACAGGGACTTAAATTGAGGGATGGTTTCCCCAAAATACACATCCTCACCAGACTCCAGACAAGGGCTGGGAAGACAGATGAGAAGAGGAAAAGCCCCGTTACTATCACTGATAGCTGTTTCACTGCTTTTTTCTATATTAATGCAAGTGCTAAAAAAGAGCCTATATATTACTGACAATTTACATTGGCCTTCTTAAGCTGAGAGGACAGGCCTACAGGGGAACAGTGAATTAAAAGCAGGAGAGACTGTGCTTTAACATGCAATACCAGTGATGTCCATGTATGCCTAAAATAAAGGACTCGAGAGCTAAAAATACCTCTGAAAGAGTGTTGCCTCGTGTTTCAGGTTGGTAGTTCATGGCAGAAATGGCAAAAGAAAAACTATTTTTTTTCTTTTCCCTTTTTAACAGGTTGAAAGAAACTTGCCTGTTTACAAACCCGCCTTAATAAGGGATGACACAATCTGCCTAAAACCTTGACCACCTGTATTTCCTGCAACCACCTTTTTTTTTCCAGTATGGAACCACCACATGCTCAAGGCAGCTTTAATGGGTCCATCTGAGGTCATATATTTGTAGAAGGAGTTGAGTTAAAACTTTAAAGGTCATCCAGTCCAACCCCCAAAGTAAAGAGGGACAATGGCAATGGCTGGGTAAGGAGTGGATGGACAAGCTTGTGCCACCACCCACTGGTTTTGACTGGTTTAGCCACGAGGAACAGGGACATCATGGGTGAAAAGTTGCTGGAGCAACTGCCTTATGAAGACAGGCTGAAGGAGTTGGGGTTGTTCAGCTTGGTGAAGAGAAGGCTCAGGAGGGACCTCAGAGTAGCTTCTCAGTAACTGAAGGGGGCTACAAAAAGGCTGGGGTAGGACTTTTTAATAAGATACAGAATCATAGAATCACAGAATAGTTTGGGTTGGAAGGGACCCTAAAGATCATCAAGTACCAATCCCCTTGCCATAGGCAGGGACACCTCCCACTACATCAGGCTGCTCAGTGCCTTGTCCAGCCTGGTCTTGAACACCTCCAGAGAGGGGGCATCCACAGCCTCTCTGGGCAACCCGTTCCAGTGCTTCACCACCCTCACTGTAAAGAATTTCTTTCTTATGTCAAATCTAAATCTACCCCCCTCCAATTTACATCCATTGTTTCTAGTCCTCCCATCCGATATCATATTAAAAAGTCCTCCCCCTGCCTTTCTGTAGGACCCCCTCAGGTACTGATAAGTTACTATGAGGTCCCCTCTGGGCCTTCTCTTCTCCAGGCTGAACAACCCCAACTCCTTCAGCCTGTCTTCATAGGGCAGTTGCTCCAGCCCTCTGACCATCTTCATGGCCCTCCTCTGGACCCGCTCCAATAGCTCAATGTCCTTCCTGTGTTGAGGGCTCCAGAACTGGACGCAATACTCCAGGTGGAGTCTCACCAGTGCTGAGTAGAGGGGCAAAATCACCTCTCTATGTGATGAGAGGACTAGAAATAATGGATGCAAATTGGAAGAGGAGAGATTCAGGCTAGATATAAGAAAGAAATTCTTTACAGTGAGGGTGGTGAAACGCTGGAAGAGGCTGCCCAATGAGGTTGTGGATGCCCCCTCTCTGGAGATGTTCAAGGCCAGGCTGGATGAGAAACTGAGCAGCCTGATCTAGTGGGAGGTGTCCCTGCCCATGGCAGGGGGTTGGAACTCAGTGATCTTTAAGGTCCTTTCCAATCCAAACTATTCTTTGATTCTATGAAAAGGCCAAGAAACAGTGGCCAATTGTCTTCTGTGGCCACACTCCATTCCGTGGAGTCACTGTGCCTGCAACCACGGGCTGATGAAACCCACAGGGAAGGGAAGCATCTCAGGGAATGAAGAGGGTGCTCTGGGAAGCGGCAAGTTCCCTCTAACACCTTAAATAAATCTTGTTTCATTCTCCCCTGACCTGGATGCGGCTGCCAGCGCACATGAAAGAAATTACGAAAGCTTCTCAGTCACCGCCACTCCGGTTCCTCTCGCACTACAGCATTTGTCATTGCCAAAACAGCAGAGTTTAATTAAGTGTTGTGAGCAGCCTAGTGAGAAACACACTTTAAATTAAACCTCTGTACACACGGCTATTGGTTCTTTACCTCCTGAACAATCAGCGGGGTGTTGGGCAGAAATTCCTGCTCTCGGGGGAGCGGCGGCCGCGGGCTCCTCCAGCCATTCATAAACCAGCCCCTTCCCCACCACCACCTCTTTATTAAAGCAGGTTTAATTATTTCTTAGTTTTAAAACACCGTGCGAGATGAAGGTGGTAATTAATGTGCCCCCACCACTAAACATTTTATTTACTCTTGATATATTAATGGTATTATCGAGAAAAATACGCCACGGTTTTAGGTTTAACAAAATTACGCGGCAAATTATCTTTTGATGCATCAAGCCGTCGTTAATATAATGGAATAAATTATTTTAACACCTCGGTAGTAACACACGGGTGTGGGCGAGGTAAAGAGCTTTCATTTTTCAAAATGTTTTTACAATCACACATTACAGAGGATACTTAAATCAACGATGCAGGAGCTAAGAATAAGATGGGGAAAAAAAAAAACCAAACCAACCCTCCAGCCTTAAAAGGTATTGACTTATGGTTTTTTCTACAAGAGGGAAATACTTCAGTTTAACTGGTCTTTCCAGGAGGAAGTTCCCTACCACATAACAGCCACACTAAAAATAATCATTGCTAGTAGCAGGTAAGAAATATTTCAGTGATTTTTAGGCTTTTTTGCTGCCATTGTGCATTTATCTCATGAAAATTCAGATGGTGATTGATACGTACCTGTACCAATACAGGAATGCCCACACACACACACTGATGTCTCCTCTCCAGATGAGTGCTGGGTCCATGGGGCAAAGCTGGCCAGGGCTTGTCACCCCTCTGTGCTCAAGGATGGCCTGAAAAGAAAGAAAAAATGATGCTTTTTTTCATTCAACACAGTATTTTCAGAGATATTTTTACCAACCCCTGTGATGCTTTCTTCTGGAACACATGCACGTTCCAAAACCAACATGAATTTTTCTTAACAAAGATATTTTGCAAATCATTCCAGTAAATAAAGCAGTGTTTTTATTAGTTAAAGTATTTCTTTAAAATTTTTAAACTTAGAAATTAATCAGCATTTCTGAGCACCTCAAGATGCAAAATTTCACCTTGTGCCTGGGAAAGAGCCTTAGACTTGACCAGAAGCTCTTTCCCTGGCCAAGCCACCATCAGCACCAGCTTCAGGTGACACAACACTGGGAGACAGAATAATTATAAATCAATATAAAGCACCTTTACGGGAGGATGGCCTTCTTTGGGGTTTGGTTTGCTGATGGATGATGGCCACTGAAAGGGAAACAGAGGGGTGTGGAGGAAGGGAAGGGGTGGGAGGAAGCTCTCAATAAACACACTTTCACTGTACATGGTCTGCAGGACCAGCCCAGTCACTATTCCAGCAAAATGCTGGGTTTTTAAAAGCACTGAAGCATCTTCTCACACATCCCCAGGGACTTACACTTACAAAAAAAAATCATGTGAATTTGCAGAGGTTTCCTCTGAGTGCTAAGAGCAAATGGGGCCTGTTGGCAATAGGTAGAGCCAGCCCTGCCCAACCCCAGCTTCTGCACTGCCCTTTGGAAGGTTTTAATATTATTTCCATGGGTTGGAGGTGAAATTAGTTAAAAGTAATTGGAGAAAACAAAAGAGAATTTGATTTTTTCAGCACATTCCTGAAGAGGGAGTGATTTATACAGCAACTGTTGACTACTTTGTTTAGGCACTTATATCTATATTTTTCCTCTTATTGTGGCACTCTCAAGTGTTTGATAGACTAAGATGGAGGCATTAATTGAATTCAAGTGTGGGGACCTGAAGTATTTTTATTATTATTTTTAGTTCTTTCACCTTTTATTTCCATTAGCAAAGAACCATAATCACTGTAGGGATTTCTGTCTAAAGGACACAAACAGAGCTGGTTACAATTATTAAAATAAAACTACTTTCCCTGAAAAAAACAATCCCACCCTAAACATTCAAGCTGAAAAAAAATACCACTAATAGAAAAAAACCTTGATGTTTTCCTTGATTTCAGAGCCATGACGGGCTTTTAAGCTTTGACACAGTGTGTATCCTGCTCTGTGCCACCAGAAACAATTCCTTCTCCTTGGAGCTGTGGCTCCTGTTCCGCTGCCCAAAGCCTGGCTCTGTTCCTCATAGGGACACCAGGGTGGGGCAGCCTGGCCCAGTATGAAACTGGACTTTCCACCAGAGGGGAAGAGGTGAGACACGAAGCATCTCTCCAGAGGAACCTGCCTTCTGCTCTCAAAGCTTCCCCTACACACACCAGAGTCTGAAATTCCAACATGATCCATTATAAAGGATTTCCTATTAAAATGCATAAGCATATGTCATACATACATAGAGAGGGAAACCCTCAAGCATCATTTTAAGAATAAGGATATCATGAGATTGCAAAGAAAAAACATGAAGGGCATCCATTTTTAGGTGTAACACTGAAGGACATCCCACTGCCATCAACTTCAGTCAGAGCATCCCAAGGAGCAGACGGGGGTCTCCAGAGGGCAATGCCAAGAACCCAAGCTAAACCCCTTTTGCCTGGCTAAGGAACAGGTTTCTGCCATGTGAGGGGAAAAGCTGCTGCATCTGTGTGAATATATATTCCTTAGCTGTAAAATGACACATTCTGCTGCTATTTTTCTATAATTTAAGCACAAATAATTTTCTTCAGTCTTTCTTCCTCTCTAAGACTAGAATTCAATGTTTGGAATTTTTCTTCCTTGAGTATTTTTTTGACCTCCTGGGATGAGATCTGAACCCCTTCCTGTTCCCAAGGAGCAGGCAGGATCTGGCTACTCCAAGCACCATGTTTTTACCAAGGGAAGGTGGACTGGCAGCTCCACCACTGGGTATTTTCAGAAACTCCTGAATTTCTTTAAAGAGACTTTTTCATAAAGAGAGAACAAAAGGCATTTGGAGTGGAAGGTGGAGGGAAGAGAGAAACAGGAAAAAGTGGACACATCCCAGCACTACAGATCTGGAAGACATTTGGGGTTGTAGTAGAGCCCTGAGGAAGTTCCATGCAAGAGGAGTCTTCTGGAAAATTGCCACCAAAGACTTCACAGCTCATGCTGTGACTAATGGGAAATGTGAAGAAGAACTGGAATGTGTTGTTGTGCATCCTCCAGCAAGGACAGCACTGAAACCAGAGTTAACAGGGGGCAGGTCAAGTGTAACAAGCCCAGCAAATGTGGGCTGTCCCCAGGAAGAGCTTCACTGACCAGGAGGAGTCAAATTTTGCTGCAGTAGAAAGAAAATACTTCCAAGCTAGTGGTGGCTCAGGGGGACTGGTTTGGGAGAGGAACACCATGCACTGTGGCTGGGAGTAGAGAACTTTTAAAGCTGCTTTTAAGGAGGAATTTGGGGTGAAGGAACAAATCCATCACTTCTGTCACCTGTCCCTTGTCACCTCCTCTTGCCTGCTCTACAATGATGCTGCTGACTTCAGACCCAAAAGTCCAAACCCATTTCCTGAGCCACAGTTCTCTGACACCATGAGACTTTACAAAGGGATATTTCCAAGCCTTCTCTCCTCCCCCAGTACAGTCTGAAATAGGAAAAGATTTCCAATTATTCTGCTCCAAGCTCAGCCTGGTGTCAGCAAGAAATGGGTTCAGCCTCAGACATAGCAGATTCCTGCTCTGCTCAGTGTAGCTGATGCTTCACTTGCTGCTTCCAGCTTCCCTCAGCTCCAGGGGCAGTAAATGGAGGGTTAAAAAAGAAAAGCAAAAGCCTGTTGTGCAAACTGAGAGGAAATAATGGAACAGGGAAGAGCTTTACCTGGCATTCCCCCCCTGTACAGGAAAAGGATGTTCTGGATATTGTCACAGCTCATGTGACAAAGTTGTGGGTGAGAAACATCTCCCAGGGGTGAGGGAGGTGGAGGCTCCATGGGTCCCACAGCACAGCCCAGCCCCAGGATCATCACTGCTCATCATCATCCTCAAGCCTGGCATCTGTCCAACACACAGTAATGGGCTGGGGTCCCTTCACCACCCAGCTCCTCTGCTTCTACTCAACTCTTTAGGGGTACACAATGCATATTTCTGTCGAATTCTTATTTATTTATTTGCTTTGAGAAGGGTTTTTTTTGTTGGTTTTTTTTTTTTTCTTTCAGACAGCTGCTTGGCTCAGATTTTTAAATAAAAATGCAAATACTTCAAAACCAGCAATAAAAGTGTCCTTTTGTGGCACAGAAGTATTATTGGTGTCATAAATAAAGCACCACTATCTGACTGCTCTGCAAAAATATATATAAAAAAATACCCAAAGTGAAGCAAAGCAGTGCACAGGGGCTGCTGGGGTGCAGAAACAGCTTTTACTAAAATAGCCCCAGAATAGCTCCAAATCTGCCACAGCACAAGCACTGCCCCTGCCACGCTGCATTCTGAAGTTTATCCAAATGGAGAGGCTGCAACAATCTCTTTGAAAATCAGTTTTCAGGGGCTTGAGCTTTTTGAAGGGAGTGACCACCCTTCAGGCAAACTCCAGGTGAATAAAAGCCACTCTCAAGCAATTACCTCCATGATATTAAACTATCTGGAAATGAATTTTCAGTTGACAAGTCTCCCCAGTAAGACTTCAGCCCTGTTAAAGGGAATAGCCTCTGAAACCAGTCTCTCATGGGCAGAGTGGCCACCAGTATCCTATGGGGAGATGTCCCCATCACAGATCCCCACACTCATTCTGCTTGGGACCAGGCCAAATGGCTTATCTCTGAACAGAATTTGAGCAACCTGAAGAAATACTAATTTTCTAGTACCTAAAGAAAAGATTAATTCAATTTCTGAAAGGATTGTCAGGATTTTAACCCCACTTCTCCTACAGCACCACCTGGGCAATGGCAATCTACACCTTGGTGGCCTCACTGGCCCCTTCAACCCTCTTCTTCATACAGCCTGTGTGCAGGATCATGGATGCTCTGTGGCAAATGGCAGGAGCAGCACGAGGGGTGAAGTTTGCCATGGAGCAGAGCCAAGGAACTGGAGGGAAGGTGTGATGGCTACAGGAGCCATCACAGACACCCAGAGCAACTCTTTCATCTTCCTGACATCCCAGCATCATCGGAGTGGCGAGCAGCCCTGTAGCTTTTGCATGGCATGTATTTATTAATTTTTTTAATTTAATTAGCTAGCAGTGTTAATTACTGCTCCCTCAGTCCAGTCCATATTGCCAGCTCGATTATCCCAGCTCCCTTCAAGTCAGGGAAATGAGTTGTGCCACGCCACTTAAAAAGTCGCGAAGTCTCGTCCTTTTCAGCGGCGTCGGGCTCCCCGCCTCACAAATGTAAAGTGACACGGGGACTCGGCTCGCTGGGAAACGAGAAGACAAGGCCACTGCCATGGGAAGAGATGGCCAAAGCCCTTATCACAGCTGACATACCCCAGCGCCATGGAAAAAAGGGGAGTTTCAGCCGCGGCTTCCATCAAGAGCGGCGGCGTTTGCCTCCGCAGCCGCGCCGGCGGGAGAGCGGGGGTTAAATAAAAAAGCCCAGCCGTTTACATGAACCTTAAACAAACTTCCAGCAGCATTTTTCTTCTCGCCGACTGACATTTTTCTTTATGTTTCGTCAGTCATATCTGAGCGATCAGACAGCCGCTACACGTGGTACACCCACCAGGATTATTATCTAGACCAAAGGCCCAGAGCTCATTGTAGCAGGCATGTAATTCTTTACAATGTATGCCACGTTAACTGTGTTGGGTTATCTATTCAACAGCTGACTGAGCCGGGCTCTCGAGCTCTTCTCAACAACCATGTAAGAAGCGATGACAATTGTACTACTTCATAACGGCCGCATGCAACTCTGACACACACTTCACAGCAACCAGTCATCTATATAAACCAATTTCAAGAGCAAAATTGCATGGTGCCTCCACTCTGTTATAAACACAATGATATCCACTCAAAGCTGATAAATGCGCTGCATTTCTCCAGAGCTTTAAAGAACAACTTCCCCTTCGCCCGCCAGCTCTGGGCGGCCGGTGGTTGCTCCGAGCCTGGTGGCAGCTCTGAGCCCAACAGGGCAACCCCACGGGCAGGGGCCACTCCCCCTCTTCACAGCCTCAGTGTCTGATGAGCCACGAGAGAAAACAAGGTTATACATAATTAAGGTTTTAAATACTTATCGACTCCTCGGCAATTTTCAAATTAATTACTGTCTCTTTTCATAGGATTACATCGCATGTAATCCTTATTATGGAATAAAATATCTATAGCAACCACAAAGTCCTTGAGAAGAATTAAAAAAAAAAAAATACTTCAGCACCGAACGCTCTAACAAAGGGGTAGATTAAAGACTGTCAGGCAAATTAGAGACATTTTTAGTGGCGATTTGGGCTCCACCGACTGGTGGAGCAGCCCATCCCATGGGCACCGTGCTGGCTCGAGTGTCCCTGCAGCTGGGGGGGGCTCTCGAATTGAAAATCAATCCTTGAAATTTCCATCAATTGGAATTCCATCAGGTGGAGATGGCAGAAGATCATCCTCAACTCCAGGCGAGGAGATGGCATCTCAGCTTTTCCCTCATCCTCTGCGTGTGCAATACAGCACATCACAGAAAATATGAAATATAGCTATAGGGACCTTTATTTAATGAACCCTGTAATTAATACCAGAATAAACAGGCATCCTTATCAATCACAACTTTTTTGCCAGTTCCAATGGGATCAATCCCCATTGGTCTGACCTGCTCAGTGAGAGAGAAGAAAGTGATCTAAAACAATCCATAGGAAATACTCCCATAATGATTTAGAAGTATTATTATTTCTACATTGCTGCCACACTGCCATTCTTTTCAGTCCCTACTGCTAAAACCAGCTGGGTACATCGAACACACTTGGTGCTGACTCCACAGGACATCTGAGGAGACCCAGGACTGCCCCTGGAAGCTGAGATCATAGAATGGTTTGGGTTGGAATGGACCTTCAAGATCATCTAGTTTCAACACCCATGCCATGGGCAGAGACATCTCCCAGTAGGTTTCTCAGTGCCTCATCCAGCCTGGCCTTAAACACCTCCAGGGATTGAGGGGGCATCCACAACCTCTCTGGGCAACCTCTTCCAGTGTTTCACCACCTTCACAGCAAAGAACTTCTTTATTTTCTCCAGCCCGAGTCTTCCCTTTTCCAATTTTCATCCCATTATTCCTAGTCCTGCTGTCACATATCCTGTTAAAAAGTCCTACCCCTGCCTTTCTGTAGCCCCCTTTACGCACTGAGAAGCTAGTCTGAAGTCCCCCTCGAGCCTTCTCCTCTCCAGGTTGAACAATCCCAACTCCTTCAGCCTGTCCTCAGAAGGGAGATGGCTGGTGCTTTGCTGTTTACAGAAACACACAGATTTCAAACTAAAGTTTGGGACAAGTCCCCCCACATCACAACTTATTTTGGAAGAAAACAGCTCACACCAAGTGGTGTGGAAAGGTCTCCTAATCCCAGCCCCTCTGTGCAGCTCTGACTGAGCACAGCGGAGAGAACCAGGCATCAGAATTAACTTGGCTTCACAGACTGGTCTGCAATCCTCATTTTACTCTGATTTAACCTTTCCTAGTTAATTTATACCGGTTCAGCTTGCCAGCCTGTACCTGCCAAAGTCATCATCTTCCATCAAGTGTCTGGGCGTGGAAAGGGCTGCTCTCTGTCGTCTCCCTAACCAGTATACCTAATTAAAGTCCTTAAAAACCTTTAATTTGACAAGATGAGACAGGAATAGGAGAGGAAAATAAGAGAGGATCTTTCAACTGCTCTAATCACGTCTGCTTCCCAGTTTGGATCAAAACCCAGCGTGAGCTGAAACTTTGTGCAGCTCCCCCTTTGCTGCTCAGCCCCGTCCCGGTGCCGCCGTCTCCCGGCGCTGGGCTAACGAGCACGGCTTGGGAAGGGGAAAGTAAATATATAAAGAGCTTGTAATAAATGATTAAATTGTCCTCCAGGCACATTTTGCATATGAATATAAAAGTTCTGATTAATAGGTTATCTAACACATTAGCAAAGGCTTTAGCAAACACCGTCCAGCGTCGCAGGACCTGCCAGCCCTTTCTGCTGTCAATGGAGCTGCAGCAAAGTGTTTGCTGGAGGCCCAGATTGTGGCCAACAAGGCCATCAGCGTGGGGAGATTTGCTGCTTTTCCACCCACTGGGCTTTTTCTTCATTGTGAGCCTGAATGCCCCCACTAGGCTTGCGATTAAGAGCAATTTAATAAAAAAAAAATAAAAATAACAAACCCAAAGCAAACGCCACCAAAACAATACACAGGAAACAATGTCCCCTGTGCCAGTGAGAAATGGGAACGGCGCCTGCGTGCGTGTGGGGGACACGACACAGCATTGCCACAACAAAGGGGACATGGCGCATGGCATCGTGCTCAGTGTCCTGCCCTGCTCTGAGGGATGGGGAGCACACTCCACAGCACAGCCCTTCCCCCTTTTTGTATCCCAAAACTCATGAGTTAATTCCATTTCCATCCCAAAGGAGCAAAGCCCCGAAACAATGTCCCCTGTGCCACTGCCAGGGTTGTGAAGTCCCACCACCAGCAATATGGGACATGTGGGATCACACCCCACTCAGAGTCCCTCCATCTCATTCACCCTTCAAGCAGCAGACAAGAGCAAGGAAAGGTCAGTCAAGTCTTCCCTCTTCCATCCCCTCCACTGCTACCAAGAAAACCAAAAGGAAATTTATTTCTGGACACACACACATACAAAAAAACCCCACACCAACTCCTCTTGCAACAACAAATAATTCATATACATCCCATTTTTTTTCCCTTGATGGCAGATTTTTAATCCTCTCTTAAGCACTTTTTAAGTGCCCAATTTTTGTCTCATTTGAATTTAAATCAGCCTGCGTGGAGAACTTGGAGAACTTTTTTTTTCCAAGCAAGCTTGTTTGGCAGTGCCTTTCCCCAACATCACCCAGCTTTAATTTTAAATTTCAAAAGCCTTGCATTTAATCCCTTGAGCTGGCCTGGTACCTTGCACCATCTGTTCTTGGGTTTTGTTATAACCGAGAGCACCTGCAGAGTTTTGCAACATTTCAAGCTGTCCGTGGACAAAAATCAAAAATAATTATAATTTTCATAAACCAAAGAGGGTGATTCAGCCACCACAGCCCCACCTCACACCCATTTGCCACAACCAGCCTCAGTGACAGCAGCATTTCCCAGGCCTAGTTTGTTCCTCCTGCATCCAGAAGGTCTGTGGCCACCAGGCACCATCTTGCCCCACCACCCTGCTCCCTGTCCCCGGGATGCTCTTAGAGACCCTGTGTCATAAAAGCTCCACTTGATGGCACAGTCACAGAGGAAGAAGAAAGTAATTTTCAGCAAACAGCTCAAAGAGAAGGTGATCTGGATGATCTTTAAGGTCCCTTCCAACCCAAACCATTCTCAGGTGGCAATGGGCTATGGCCATAGCTCGCCATACCTGCCTGCATCTTGTGGCCAACGCTTCACTCCAAAAGACATCCCACCCCATGCTTGAGTAGGTATAAAAAAACCTTCTGCAACACTGGGCAAAGAAAAGATGGTGTTAAAAAGATGGTGTTTGCTTAAACATCATTACCCAGAGCTGTTTATAACTGATAAATCCCTCCTTCAGGCAAAGAGCAGGTGCCATCTCATCATCAGCAAGGTGATGGCTTTAAAGCAGAGATGGTTTTAAAAAATGGTGGTGAGACACTGGCCCAGGTAGCCCAGAGAAGTGGTGGAAGCCACATCCCTGGAGACACCCAAGGTCACACTTGCTGAGGCTCTGAGAAACCTCATCTAGTGCAGGATGTCCCTGTCACTGCAGGGGGTGCCAACCCAACACGTTCTATAGTTCTCTGATTCTATATGTCTGACACCTATTTTAACTTATTGCTTGGCCTTTCTGCTGGTTCCCAGCAAACCCCAGCCTTGTTCTGCTCCTGGGTACTCTCAAAATCACAAGGAATTCTCCAGAAGCCAAGAGAGTTTCCTAAAAGTGACTTTGTCCGTACCTCTCAATGAATGCACCTGAACAAAACCACATTTGTAAAGTTTAGCTTCTAAACCCTGGAGAAAAGGCAGGGGGTGCAAGGACCTATCCAAGAGCCCAGCAGTCTTCAAAAACTGCTACAGAGGCAAAACTTCACTGCTCATTTTCCTCCCCCACAAAATATTCCTTATTCTACTTTCATCCCTTTATTTTCACCTTCATCCCAGAACAGAAGGAATTACAAAACTCTGAAGACTAAAAATCTGTGAATGAATCAGGATTGGGATTTTTTTTGGAGTTAATTCTCTGAACTTACAGAGCACAAACCTGGCACATTAGTGTCTTTTAAATCAATTGCCAAATAGTGGAGAGAAAAAAAAATTACTGAAAAGAACAAAGAATCTCATTTTTATATTTCCATGAAAGAGACAAAGAGTTGTATTATCCATCTTGCAATTTTGTCATTATTTTATAGGCACACTGGAGTACACTGGGAAATGTAACCAAATAGGATTATGATATCAAATGTTGGGGGAGATTTATGCATTTTATCTGTTCTGCAACGAGGCAGGAACGACGAGGGGCTAATGGAAACTGCAGCCCCCAAATTTCTAACAGCTTCTTCAAAGGGAAATTCTTTTGCCACGTGGCTCCTATTTGTGTGGGAAAACCCAATTACTGTGGGGTTCCTGCACCTCACTATTGCCTTTTATGATGCTTTTTGCTATAAGTGCTTATTATGACTCGATAACCCAGTCACAAATAAACTGTGACCCCCCGCTCTTATCTCCCAATTCCCAGCTTTCCAATTTATCACAGTTAGTTGAGAACTTGACTTCTTATTAATTACTGCCAAGGGGGCCTGAAGGGAGCTGCAGCATCATCTCTGCTCCCAGGGGGTACTGGCTGGTGGGGGACTGACTAAGGGAACCCAAAGCCTTGCAGAGGCAGCTGGATTCTTACTGGGGAGAAACAAAAAACAAAACTCAAACAAATCACCAAAACCAGAAAAAAAAATTAATCAAAACCAAAATCCAAACAAAACCCCTCAAAAGTTAAGAAAAACCAGAGTATTTAGGATGTGTATCTTGAATAGGTTTGAATGACAATCTGACTGTGCCTAAAGGTGGTGAAAGAGGGTATTTAGTGATAAAGTTGTTCTGGCTTTCCAAAACCCTGGTTTCTGCTGTAATACTTAAAGCTTTGACGTGCTCTAACTGCAGAGACTTTAAAAAAAATCATTCTCCCTGAAAGCAGGCTGTCTCACCCCAACCCTGCCTCACCTCGGCGTGTCCTCGACGCAGAGGAGCTTCCCCACCTCGCACTGGATCTTTTGGCCTTTCCCTTGGGCATGGCCGCTCAGGGACGGTTTCCTCTCCTTGTGCGCTGCCGGGACAAGCTCAGGTCTCAGCAGCAGGAAGGCAAGGAGAGGACAGAGCTGCTGCTGCTGTTGGGAGCACGCTCCACCATCCACTGCTGGCCAGGCTGGGGTGGCCTCTGCTTTATAGGGACCCCTGTGCTGAGGTCACAGCTCGGTGCCTGGTGACACCTGTGATGTCACAGCCCTGTCACCCCACATCACTGGGACCATGGCGATGGCCAAGGCGGGCAGGGCTGGGGGTGTGTGGGGTGTGCTATGTCATCACTTCCAAATCCAACAAAGTTCAAAATCTGAGTTGGGGGCTTCATTTTGCTGCCTTTGTCCTGTTCCCAGGGACTTTTTAATAGGGTCCAGGATGGCAGGACTAGGAGTAATTGACGCAAATGGGAAGAGGTGAGATTTAGGTTGCCCAGTGAGGTTGTGGATGCCCCCTCTCTGGAGGTGTTCAAGACCAGGCTGGACCTGGCACTGGGCAGCCTGATCTAGTGGGAGGTGTCCCTGCCTATGGCAGGGGGGTTGGAACTTGATGATCGTTAAGGTCCCTTCCAACCCAAACTATTCTATGATTCTATGATCAGTTCTGGAAAACATCTCCAGCAAAGAGTCTTCTTTCCCCTTTTCTGGTGTTCCTACAGATCTCTCCTACTCCAGCGTGGAGCAAGTGGAAGGTTGGGAAACTCATAGAGAAGCAGCTCCACAGACCTTAGGTATTTCCATACTCACTCCATCCAAAGCTTTCCCAGCTACAGGAATGCTCCAGGCTGCAGCCCAGCGAGGTTTTGGGGAGGAGAATTCAGATTTTGGGTACATTGTTTGCCCTGCTGAAGGGACAGAGTCCACCCTCTTCCCAGGGAATTTTCACTCTCTGCATTCACAGGAGAACCTTCTCATGACTTTGTCCTCCTGCTCAGGAGACTGCAGCAACTGCCTTGATCCGGGTTGAAGCCTTCCAGGGCTGGAACAGGCAGGAGGCTCAAAAGGAGAGCAGGGACCCAAAGAAATTCAGACAGAACTAGACATTTACTTACAAAAAAACCCCAAAGCCTAACTCAAGCAATGTGAAAATTGCTTAAAGGCTGCTCATTACAAAGCCTCACCAAGGAAACTCCTCTGATTATTCCCAACAGCCATTAATTATTAGCAGCCTTTCTACAGTCAAGTGTGAGATGATAAATACTCAGCTCCCATCTCCTGCCACTTGCCAACCCCCCCTCCATTTCAAAGTTAAACAAATAAAATCAGATTTGAAAAGTACACTATTAAATATTTCATCCAGGAACCACTGCTTGGGCTGAGTCCCCTGTATTTGGATTATATCTCTAAGAGTAATACTGGGCACCAATTAATGACCAGTTCTCATCCTGAGCTTGAAACAGGCATCTGGGATGTCTGAAAGGCATTCTCACTGCACTCCCAGTGATAGATGAACTCAGACTGGAGCTGAGTGAAGGCAGCTGTGCATTTTGGTGAGATTTTTTTAAAGTATTTTAATTAATGTCATCAACAAGAATATATTGATTTGGTAAGCTGGCTTTTAATGAATTATCACAGTCACAGCTCGTGGCTTTTTTTTTTTAAAGAAGTCTTTGCTACCGTGTGCAGGGAGGCTTTGCTTTGAAAGGAAAAAAAGAAATAAAAAAGAAAACTGAAAGAAAAATGAAGGTTTCGATCGGTTCTAACGCTACCAAAACCCACAGCACTTAATTTATCGAATCTCCTGTTAGTGAATGAACAAAGGTAAAAATAACAGGCTAGTTATAAACTAGTACTATGATGATGACATTGTGAATTATTTAAAAAGGGCATATTCAGTGTGACCATAGAGCCATCAATCATAATAGACGTTGATGAGAAAAGGAGGTTTCAGTCACTTCCTATCTGCCAGGAGGACAATTCTATCTCGCAGGTAGCTGTGAAGTGCCGCTGACCCCATGTCACTCGCATTGTTGCTCTACCCTTTGAACGGGGAGAGCAGATTCTCTCAATATTAGAAGCGAATGAGTAAATAAATTCCGAGTTGAGCACCGCGCCCTCCCGAGCGCAAGCCTCCATTTGTCTGACAATGGGGAGGACAGAGGCGGCAGAAATCTCTTCAGACGGGGATGAATTTTTTATGGCGGCTCCAGCCCGGCTGCAAAGGAAAGGGGGTTTCAATGGGAGCCCCCGGAGACAGAGGCTCAGGGCAGGGTTTTGTGTGCCATTCAGCCCCCTGCTCCCCCTCCCGCCCAGCGCCACCGTGGCTGTGCCCACAGAAAAATCATCCCTTCCAGCCTTCCATGGCTCCCCAGCTCCCAACTTCCACAAACATATCACCCATCCCCAAAACTCCCAAAGGAATGCACAGCTGGAGAGGGGGGTGTTGAGGGAGAAGGGAGAGGAAAGAAAGCACTCCAACTTTTAATTTGTGCAGGATTAATCTAGGAGAGGCTCTTTCACCTGGTGCCCTGCTTAATTATATCCTAAACTTTGGCTCAGCTCACACGCTCCAGCATTGCTGGTTACTCTAATTAGCCCACGGACTCCTACAGCTGCGAAGGAGACACAGGAGGAGAAATAAATTGCCCAAAGCTCCAGTTTTTCCAGTGAAAGCTCCTCCCTGGTATCACTGGGATGGCTGTCCCAGTGGTCCCCTCAGACCACAAGTCCCTGGCCGTGCTCTGTCAAATTCCACCAACCTCAATCTCTGAGCATCAGCACTGGCTGTGTGGGATTGTGGGAGGTGGGATTGTAGGAATGCAGGGATGTGGGATTGCAGGGGTACCAGGATGTGGAGATGCAGGGACTTGCAGGGATATGGAATTGTAGGGACACAGAAATTGGAGGGGATTGCAAGAATCCAGGATGCAGAAATGAAGCATTGCCAGGATACAGGGATACGGGATTGCAGGGATGCAGGAATGTGGGGATGCAGGGAATTGCCGGGCTATAGGATTGTGGGATTACAGGGATTCAGGGGTGCAGAGGATTGCAGGGAAGCAGGAACAAGGGACTGGAAATGCAGAGGATTGTAGGGATACAGGGGAATGTAGGGATATGGGATTGTGGGGATTGCAGATGTGCAGGGAACTGTGGGGATGTGGAATGCAGGATGCTGCTGCCCTGCCCACCCCAGCCCACTGCTTGCAGTGCAGTCCCCAGCTCTTCTCCCACTCCTCATCTTCATCCCTCCAGCACTGGCAGCCTCTTCCTCTCTGCCTCACCTCTTCCCCTCCACACCTGGACAGTGCCACTTAATTGTTCCTAACAGGTAAATCAAAGGTAAAAGAGAACTAATTAATTTTCCGTCTGGGTTTTATTTTACTGTTACTGTTTTGAGAAAAATAGAACTAAACCCCATTAGTGTTAAGGTAAGACCATGAAACAACATAATATAATGCAAGAAAGACATTTAATAGCATAGAGGAATGTTAAATTACTAATTAACTCCAAGTTACTGTATAAAAAAGCCTAGTAATTTACAGGATTATTGCAACGTGCAGCTTAGATTGCCACAAGGGTCAGCGAGGGAGCATTTCCTTCCATTTCCTTCAGCACGGGGCTTATTGTAAAATTCTTCCCGCATTAAAATGTACTGTCCTTACCCACAGTTCATTGCTGCTAATTAGCAGCAGTTGAGATTTCCCTAGCAGTCATCTTTTTCTCCTTTTTTTTTTTTTTTCCCTATGTTGAGCTGCCAAATGTTCCCAACTGCTCAAGATGCTCCCCGTGCCATGTCCAGCGCCCACCCCGCTCCTCGTGCCTGCCCCAGAAAACACTCATCAAATTATTTGTCCTGCTCTTTGTTACAATCAAGGCAGGTTAGCAGGTACCTTCTGCTGCCTTTGGCTCAACTTAGAAATGTCTATTTTTATTTTTTTTTTCCTTTTTTTTTCCTCCCCTAAACACACAAACGCTTCAAACTGGAAGGTCTCCAGTGAGGATTTTCTTTCTGTGCGTTCAAAAGCGAGTGCTTCCGCATTCCTATTTAAACTTTCATTTAAACAAGAAAGCCAGAAAAGGCATCTTTTAGTTTTTACCTAAACATATAAGAAGAATGCCATAACTTTGATTAATAATTGATTAAATGAAGCCTCCCCACATCAAAGGCAGGAAGAGGAGCAGTTCCACAGAAAGGCCGGACTATCAAATAGCACTTTGTTGTCTTAAACACTGCTCAGATCCGTGGCATGACAGAGCTCACTGAGCATTAATGTTGGAGATTTTCAACAGCAGTGTTTTCCAAAGCATTTATTATTATTATTATTGTTGTTATTAATATTCTAAGGAGCAAAAGAATTGAGCATTGAGCTCTTTTTTTTTTTCCTCCCCTAATTAAACACTAGTGGTTTGAAAAGGTAGAAATTCGGACAGTAACAGAGCAGCCTCATCCTCTCCTCTCTCTTTTGTTGGCTTTATGAGTAATTTATGTTTAACCTTCTGGAGGATCCATGGTCATGATGCACTTTCTTAAAAAAAAAAAAACAACCTGAAAGCAAGTTTCTCTGGTGGCCAGTAGCGGGGGCAAAAGGTCTTGAGAGCCATGAACAGGGTGGGAATTGAAAGGGGTGACACGATCTCCTTCACCGTCTCTTCACGGGAGTGAGAGCAATCAGGAAACAACCACTAATTGCTTCATCAAAATTAAGCTTCTCCATCTTCATACCAATTATTTCCCTGTGGCTGTTTAGAGTTTGATGCGCCTGCCATCCACACGGGGGGAAAAAAAAAAAAAATTAAAAGAAAAAGGAATTGCAAAGCATTGCCCAGAATGGCTTCATGAGAGTGGGACCAGGATCTCAGCTCTCCTCTCTTCTGGCTGACAATTTTCCCTCTTTTTTTTCATTCTCAGAGTTGGTTAAAACACAAAGCACCTGAACATCCTGCATTTACACATGAGAAAGGACTGTAAAATCCACTTATGACAAGGGTGAAAAATTCCTCACACTGACAGGAATAAATCCATTCAGTCAACGATCAAAACAGTAGCCCAAGGGTAACAAAGAACAAGTGTCAGCCACATTTGCTCTCAACTTCCACAGAAACCCCCCCGGGAGTTCCAATCATGATGCGCTATATCTATATTTATAGAAGAATATTTAGGGGGGAAAAAAAAGAAAAAAAAAAGAGGAAGGAATATAAAGGGCAAAGGGATTAAATGTTGAGGATTTTAGCTGGATCAAGAACTTTTTAACCAGCTTAATTTTTCCTTCAAAACATGATGGTTGTGGTATTTCAAACCAAAGAGTGTTACTCAGAGCTCGAAGACAGATTTATATTTTTTTCTCTGTGATGCACAGGGATCTGCATCTAATGTCTATTAATATAAAATTTATATATATTATGTTGTAATTTAGGCAACATTCCTCAATGCCACTTCCTTTTGGTACCAAAATGTTCCTAATGCTCCTATAAGGTGACAAATATCTTTCTGCACACCCTGAAGAGCCAGAGGGAGCACTTCCCAGCAGCAACGTCCCTCTCCCCACACCCAGACAGTGGCTCCCACTCCACAGAGACCATAGGGGTCCTACAGAAAGGCAGGGGAAGGAATTTTTAATATGATATTGGATGGGAGGACTAGAAACAATGGGTGTAAATTGGAAAGGGGTAGATTTAGACTTGACACAAGAAAGAAATTCTTTACAGTGAGAGTGGTGAAGCACTGGAAGAGGTTGCCCAGAGAGGTTGTGGATGCCCCCTCTCTGGAGGTGTTCAAGACCAGGCTGGACAAGGCACTGAGCAGCCTGATCTAGTGGGAGGTGTCCCTGCCTATGGCAGGGGGGTTGGAACTCGATGATCTTTGAGGTCCCTTCCAACCCAAACTATTCTATGATTCTATGATTAACACCCATCTTAATGTACACTTGAAAACTGCTGAGTGCTCCAGGGACTGCCAATGCCAGGGGAAGATGGGCAGGGGACAGGAGTCAAGGCAAGGTTTCATCTCTCTGGAGGGATTTGGGGCTTCTCCTACCCATTGCTGTGCTCCCTGTGTTCCTTTCAGTGCCCTGACTCTGCCCACTGACTATTCCAACACTGTCTGTACCTCCTTCTTTTGCTAAATGGCAAAAAGGATGGTATATCTTGGCAAAAAATAGAGTGGTGGGAGCACAACACAGAAATACCCAGCTGTATTTTTAATATAAGCTTCATTTTTGCATGTCAGCAGGGAAGGCTGAATGTGTACGGGCAGAGGAGGCAGCTCTTCTCCCCAAGACACCAAAAATTCCTGGATGCAGCTGATAATCTTTGATTAGTTATTCAAAAATGAGATTTTTTTTTTCTCCTTTGCCCTATTGGGCAGGCAGAGTCAATGACAGGCCCATTTCCATCATGAGGAGGGTTTGTATCACCCAGAATCACTGAGCCCAGCTCATGGTTACAGACAACATCCGTGTGTACAGGATGAGGCACACGGACAGACCCCCTCACACAAACTGCACAGAGAAGGAGAGACAGGGCAGGAGAACAAAGAGCAGTGGGGCAAAACCAAACATTTAGTGCCTACTTTTCACTTGTAGGCAGTACAGGAAGTCAGTGCTTTCTGTTTCTTCTGCACTTCAAAATAAAACCATTCTGCACAACACAGACGCAGAAGCCCTTAGGAGGATTTTGCAAGTTTTTGTAGATTCTTTCATTTTTATGAACGAGGATTGTCCCAAAGCACCCTGTCAGTGATGTCACCATGGTGGTGAGAGCCAGAAAATACAGAAACAATCCATTAAATGTGCTTCTTTTAAAACTTTTCTTAAGCTCTAGCTTCATCTCCATAATGAGAAATCCTGAATTTTCACAGGTTTTGCCCACCCAGCTGGGATCCATCCCTACGTCACAGAATCATAGAATCATAGAATCATAGAATAGTTTGGGTTGGAAGGGACCTTAAAGATCATCGAGTTCCAACCCCCCTGCCATAGGCAGGGACACCTCCCACTACACCAGGCTGCCCAGTGCCCTGTCCAGGGGCCCTGCTGGTGCCCCAGGGGCTCAGTGGCCCATCCTGGAGTTCTCCTCACCACCACACGTGGTGGGACCAGTCCCCACGGCCGTGTCCCTGCTGAGCATCTCCCCTGGTGTGGAGTGAGAGGCTCCCTGCTCTCTCTGAGCTGGGTACCCACTGTAATCAAAGTGGCAGCAATGTCAGCGCCCATCTATAGCATCCTCTCTCTCCTCTCCCTCCTCACCCCCCAGCACAGACAGCTCTGAAAACAAGCCACACACTGTTACCAGTCCAATTCATCTGGCCATTCCAGCCCCAGCCCCTGGTAACAAGTGCAGGAAAACACCCAGGACAGGAATGAATACTTATCTGCATCCACACACTCAGGGTGATTTTACAGTCCCCATATGGAAAAGAGATAAAGTTTAAAGAGGAGGAAGGTGATGATAGTGAGTTCACAGAGTGGTTCTGGACGTGGTTATCCATTACCCTCACCCCTAATGTGAGCATCTCCAGTAGCAGAGAAACAAATCAAGCAACATCCCCCCCCAAGGCAATGGGTGACCCTTCCCGCTGGAAGGCAGAACCCTAAAGCCTGGCAGAAGCTGATGGGAAGTTTATCTGATTAACATGGGCCTGATTAAACAGCAATGGGCAGTACTCCCCATGCAGCAGGGCAGAAATTACCCAAATCAAGCACAAGACAGAAAAGGAAGTGCAAGAAGTAGCGCTGGCAAAGCAGCAGCAATAGGTGGATGCAATATAAGTAATGCAAGGATGGGGTTTTTAAATGCACTCCTACTAAAATGCCAAATTCAACCACCACTGAGAACTCAAAAGCATAGATTCCTGTATTTTGATCACTGAGTTTGATTAGTTTTGTTTAAAATGTACTTATTTTGAAATTATCTGCATGCAGAACATCAATGGGAGCAAAACCTTTTCGTCCTGCAATGACAATTTTGCAAAGAAAATTCTTCAAACTGCCAAAACTCCTCATGAGACTTCTCCTAACTGCAGGTCATGGGAAGGGATTATCTCACACATCGTGCCATTTGTTATGGTGATTTTTAAAATTTTTTGAATACATAGTTACAACCTCAATAACTTACAGTTTATGGTGTGCTGTTACCAAACAGAAAATAAAAAAAAAGTTTTAAAAGGTTTCATTTCCTGACTATGAACTCCTCACATAAAGGACTGTGCTTCTGAGGCGAGTTATTCTGTGAAAGAGAAGATCTACATTCCCAGGAACCTGGGAAAACAGGGTGAGGTGGGCAGAGGAGCAAAGCAAGAGTCACACAGGAATTAAAGAGTTAGAGGAATTAAATTAAACAAAATACCGCAATTCATTACATTTTAAAAGAGCAGCCTGTGTCCTGTCATGTCCTAGGAAATGTGAAAAATAAAACCGCTTGTTTGATGTGAACATACTGCTGGCAGCATTAGCCCTTAAAAATTAATTTCTGGTGTTGCACGACTTAACTGTGGCTCAGAGCACACCCCAAATGTAAGCGGATAAAGTTTGAGAGGACGCTGATCCCAAACTCCAACAAGCAGCTGGTATGTGCTGAAGGATTTTAATTTCACTGCTGAATCAGAGCAGGAAACGTCTGGACCGGTCCCACCGCTAATTAATGCGCTACTTGGGCTGCTCTGGCTACACCAGGACAACATATTTTTTGGGTTGCCTGGGTTGTCTGTATTTCAGAAATTATCACCACCAAATTCTTTTTTAATAATTATTTGAAATCCTAATTGCTGCTACCAAATTGGTAGAGTATAAAGTTAATGCATTATAGCATCAGAATCACTCCTGGTTCTTTCTTCTGACCATGTCCCAAGGCTATCACTCACAGCCCCTCTGCTCTGCTATGGGAACCCACCACAGCTCTCCCTGATGGCTGCCACACTTCATGCTTTCACCTACAATCAGTTTTTGCTTGGATGCTCTGAGATGCCACCACAACCCTTACTACAACCACCCACCACATCCTGCATTACAAACTTCACTATCTAGGGGCAATGGATTCAAGTTGGAAAAGGGAAGATTTAGGCTGGAGAGAAGAAAGTTCTTCACTGTGAGGGTGGTGAGACACTGCAAGAGGTTGCCCAGAGGGGTTGTGAATGCTCCCTCCCTGGAGGTGTTTAAGGCCAGGCTGGATGAGGCATTGAGTATCCAGGTCTGATGGGAGGTGCCCAAATCCCACAGTCACAGAACATGCTGAGCTAGAAAATCAAATGGATTTTAGATTTTAACTGAACTACTGTAGCCACTCTGTTCTTGAACGTGGCCTTGAGGCATGTCTCAGATGTAGCACAGTCCTTTTCACTAGACATCTCTTTTTCTGCCCTGTATAAAATGGAAATTCCATATTTTTAGCAGAGTTGTGATCTACAAAGGGAGGAGAGGATCTGTACTAACACATGCAGGAAACCTTTATTACCTTCTTGAGTAATGGTATCAATATGTCTGAGTATCTCTGTCTAATGGCACTCCAAAACAGAGGTGACATTTTTGCTGACAGATTAGTTTTAGATGTGCTATATATAAATTACCTCACCCCAGCCAAATATCCCATCCCGGATCCCACACTTACCCCTCAGTTTTGTTAATGAGGCTCCTCCATAACACTAACAATAGAGACACTTAAAACCAGTACAATTTTATACTACCATACCTCAAATCTTTAAGATTATGCTTTTTGTGTGATGAAAAATCCATGGTGCACACTTGTGAGTTTGAAGTGGTTCCTAACTAGGTTTTGGGAAGAGATGGCTGAGGGGAGGCTCCTTGTAGCCAACCAGCACCTGCAGAAGCCTGGGAGAAAGCTGGGGAGAGACTTCCTTAATAGAAGTCCTTAATAGGTTTGGGTTGGAAGGGACTTTAAAGATCATTCCAACCTTCCTGACATGGGCATTGAGACACCCACCTCCCATTAGACCAGGTTGCTCAGTGCCTTTTGCCAAAGTTTTTTTTTTCTTTTGGTGTAAGGGATTTCAAAAATTACATTTTAACCCTTGAAACTTGAAAAATGCAGTGTTTTGGATTTATTTTTCAGAAAAGGAGAGCAGGGGGTTAGCTGGATTTTCTGTCTGTGACTGGGAGTTTCTCTGGTCCACAAAAGCTCCCCAAAATCCCCAGCAAACCCTGAGCTGTGGTATAAGCCCAGGTAACTTTGCAGTGGCTCCCCCCAAGAA
Organism: Turnix velox; assembly: GCA_013400935.1. Lineage (NCBI taxonomy): Eukaryota > Metazoa > Chordata > Aves > Charadriiformes > Turnicidae > Turnix > Turnix velox. Next base: position 137,579 of record VZTY01012910.1, on the reverse strand, counting down.
GATGATGGCCAAGCCATGTCTGGGCACCAAAACACCTCCAGGAGGGGGACTGACCCCCTCAGCCCTAAGAAGATTCTCTTTCCTTTCCCCTCCTACAAATCTTTATTGCATTTTCTGCAACATGGGCAAAAAAGAAAAACCTTGTAACTTCCTTCTGCACAGTTTCATTAATAGAAGGAAAAAAAAAAAAACAGGGAAAAGGAAAAACCCCAGAGAAACCCCCCAAGCCCTCCCCCTCAGCGCGTCGCTGTGTGCCCCAGCTGCACATCATACATGCGGAACATTGAACCATCCTCTTAAATATTATGACATGGAGAAAATCACATTGTGCTTTAACCTATCAACAAAGGAGCAAAGCAATTACAGAGCTAAACACAGTCGAGGAAGACCCAATAAAGAGAAATCCAAGAAAATTTGGTGAAAATTCTTAAGGGGCCTTACAATGTTTAATCATGCTTCAGGCCTAAATTAATATTCTGCTTCTAATTCAAAAGACTGAACCACAAAGGTACATCTTTTGGGTATTTTTAATAACCATGGTACAACACTCTGTGAATTAGCAGCTGGTCTGACTGGTATTCTACTTTTTCTTTGCTTACTCAAGTAAAGCAGTTAATATCAGTATAATCATCAAACTAACATTAGTCAGACAGAAGGACAGATTTTTTTTTTCTGCATTGTAATGCAGAATAAAACAAAAAAAAATTAAACCAAGATTTAGAAATTCCTTTGTGCATTAGTTTAAATAATTTTTCTTATGCAGTTTCAATCAAACAAAAAAATTTCTTTGTTATATTCACTCGTTTTATAAAACAAACAAGAGATTAGAGAGCACATAAACAGAGGGAGGACGTCACCCAGCACCCAGTGGGTGAGAACAAAGAGCCCACCACGTGTTTCTACCTAAAGCTGCCTGAGTCACCTGGCAAAGAGGAATGGAACTGAATCTGCTCAAAATGGGTAGAAAAATACAGTTCACTAGGACAAAAGTGCCAGTTACCAGACTGCTTCTGTTTTTTTCCAAAATAGAGGTAAACTGGTCACTGCATTTCCTGCTTTGGCCCCAGGATCAGACACGTGGTTTGTGCAAAAACTCACTCAACTAATATTTTTCTGCTCGAGTATCAGATGGACTTTGAATACTTGTATACAGTTGTCAAGAACAATGATAATTTTCCTTTAAATACATAAGAAAAGGTGATTGGAAAGCTCAAAAATGCTCAAAATAAATGCACTGCAACTCTATTCTATTAGCATTGCTCTGCTACTGAAGAATCCCTCAGGACACCAAACACAGCTCATGGACACTAAGAGTTGGCTTCCCCTGAGCTCGATGCCATGTCTGGCCTCCTAGTTTGGATACTGGCAAAGAGCTGTGGATTTCAGCACAAACACCAACAAATTAATACAATTCCTATTTCAAACTGCAGCCAAAGGCACCCACTGCAATGCTGACCACACAGCATTTTACATCATGAAATTCCTATTTCTGCTCATCTTGAATTGGGTTGTGTTTGTTGTATGAAGGAGGAAATAACAAACTACTGCAGATGGCAAGGAGAGAGGGCAGGGAATGGTGGGAAGGAACATTTATATCCCCTCCTGGCAGCCTTTTCATTTAATTCCCCTGTGTATTTGTACCTCTGCAGCTCTGTACTGGATGCACCACTCTACACTAAAAGTATATTTATTCTAGATGAAGAAAAAGCTGCATCTTTTGGAGAAAAGACGGAGGCAGCCTCCCAGTTCCTGAAGGGGCTGCAGAAAAGCTGGGGAGGGGCCATTATGGAGACACAGGATGAGGGGCAACAGTTAGAAACTAGAGAAGGGCAGGGTTAGATGAAACATGAGGGACAAGTTCTTCCCCAGGAGGGTGGTGAGATGCTGAGGCTCTGAGCAACCTCATCTAGTGAAGGATGTCCCTGTCACTGCAGCAAGTGGCACTTCATAGCTCTAGAAGGGCTCTTCCATCCCAACATATGCTATGGTTCTATGATTTTATCACTGCTGCCGAATCCCTCAACATGTCCTCAGCTGGTGGCCCCAGCAGAACTGTGGGAACACAGGAGATGGCTGAGTGTCTGTCTCCCACTCTCCACAGAGAAAGCACAGTTAGACATGGGGGTCTTTACTCCTGATGGACAGCACAGACCCAGCATAATCCTGGCCACACTCCTTACCCAGGGCACTCTTTAGACACTGTCCCTGCTCCAGACAGCCACGGGATGGAGAACTTGGGACGGAGAATGCAGGACTAAGCACACTCTGCATTAGAGCTCTGCAAGGTGACGCAGGTAAGAGTTTTAATATCTTCATGGATTAGTGCCCAGGAAAGAACAGCTTATGGCTGTGTTTACTCATGGTCTTAGCCAGCGTCTACGCTCAGCTCCACACCAAGTCCCTCAGCGTGAGGCCATCTGCTTCCACAGAGGAGAAAACAAAGACAGACCCAACACCAGGGACGCTGCTCCTCACAGTCCCTCACCCAGCACAAACCCAGAGAGGAAATGCCTTCTATCACTCACTCCAGCAGAGGGAATCACAATGAAAAAAAAGCCTGTTTCCAAGCAGTAGGCTTCTCAGAGAGAGCAGAAATGAAGGCAGAACATCACCCCAACACCTGGCAAATAAGACCTCTCCTTGGTGGTCCACCAGCAGCTGTGAGAGGAGCTGCTGGAGCACGGGGAGGGATGGGTTTGGCAGAGGAAAGGCTTCCTTACTCAAAGGGTGATGAAAAGAGACACATATAGCAGTGAGAACATTCAGACAAGATCCAGTGTTCCATCTAACACAGCAAGGAGCCTTTTGTGCACCCATGTGTGCAGAAGCAGCCAGACCTGTCAGCCAGGGTGGGCTCACCAGTGCTCCCAGTGAAAGCTAAGCTGGACTCATAGGACCATATCGCTTTGTCATATTACATCTACATCCACTTGAAATCATGGTACGTGCTGCAAAAAGATGAGCCAGAAAAGCAGACCTAGAATATTAAATCCATGTTCATGTGGGGAAAAAGGATCAGAAGGGCCACAGTGAATAGTGAACATCTGAGAAAACCTGAGGGAGGGATCGGTTAAGCAAGAAAAGCTATTTTGTGTTAAGGCACCAGCTTAGAAACAGGTGGTAAAGAACATGTAAGTACTCCATGGGAAAGAACATGTCCATACCCTGCTCAAGGATGGAAGCAGACCCCTGCCCACCACGGTGAGTGGATAGAGGTAGGTGGGATGCCACGGTGACAGACACAGGGAGGAAGCCCAGTCCCTTGGCCACTTGTGGCTGCTGCAGGGCAGAAGCCCCATCGAGATGGACCCGCAATGAAGTTTAACCCTTCCATTACTCAAATGCACAGACTGTGAGGAGATGGGGAATACAGCACAGAGCAGAGACAGGACATCAGAGAAATGAAGAGACAAGGGTTTAGCAGTTGGTCCAGTGGAAAGAAGAAGCCCCTGGAAGGGTAGCACACATGAAATGATGTGCATCTACTCAAATCCACTACACTCATCAGTGAGCAGACAAAAACTGGGGAGAGAGAGAAATCACAGAGGCAAGGTTTGCTGAGAAAATTAAATCTAGTCCTCCGAAGGCAATGGGATGCAGAGTCAGAGTCCAATTTCACCAAACCACACTGTTCTATTTGACCCAAAGCACCCCAAGGCAAACTTCTCACCACCTCACTCGACTATTCCTCCTCCCACTCCATGTTGGACGGGGAAGAGAGTGATCACTGTGTCTCTATCTGCTGTCACCTGTATTTCATAGGGAAAGGAGCCATTTCACTCAAATTCACACCCTCTTTGACCAGTTTCTCAAATATTTCTCGAGAGAAGATGCTCCAAGGAGCCTTCAAGGGTCTCCTCCTCCTCCTGGAAACTGGATCCTCCCAGGATGTGCCACAAAGAAGTCACAGCCCCTAGAAGTCACACTCTAGACAGAGGAAGGCAGTGATGGCAGAGAAGCAGAGACTTATTTAGCTCTACCTTATATCCAGAGGAAATGAAAGGAAAACATTTTGCTGGCATCAGGGGTGGGAGAAGGGCCAGCCCATCACCCAAACACACCCCTCTCCCTCCACTGCAAATATTGGAAAGGGAACAAAAGTAGCCATTAAATAGTAGCTTTTTTAAATGCCCAGAGCACTTAAGCCACAGATCAGTCTACTCATCCGGAGTATTTCCATGGCAGAGGACACCCAGAGACATTTAGCTCTCTCTTGAATTCATCTTCAAAAACCTCCAAGTAATTCTTATCAAATTTGCAGCATATTTTCTAGAGTTTCTATACCTTAAATTTCAAATTCAAATTTATTTAATCTTTAAAATTCTCAAACTGCAAAAGTTAGCTGGATGGCTAATGAGAGTTCTCATCTGCAAAACCACTCCCCTCCAGTATTCTGAGATTTCCACACCCTGTCCCAATACTGTTAGTGAATTTGAACAAATATTAAGAAAAAGATATTCATATTCTATGTAAGATCCAAAATATTCGAGATTTAAATTCTCCAAAGGTACCAGATGCTGGATCTGGGAGCAGTTCCTCCTGCTAAGGGGTGTCCCAGCACCCTGCCTCAGACTGGCTGCTGTCCCCAAGCCCATCCCTAGGACCCTGCTGGAGACCCACGTCCCCTTTCACACTCCCAGAATTGCCCACATCTCCAACTTTATGGTAGTACAAATAGTTTGAGCAATGTAAAGGGATTTCTAACACATATGTGTACAACATTACTATAGTTTCCTACAGAACAGTCTTAGAGCTCATGGAGTCCAACCATCAACACAACTCTGACAGAACAAGCCCTAAATTGCACCTCTAAGCTCTGTTTCTACCCAGCTCTGAAATCCCTCCAGGGATGGGGTCTCAGCCCTTGCCCTGGGCAGCTTCTTCCAGTGCTTGATAACCCTTTCAGCAAAGAATTTGTCCCTAATTTCCATCCTAAATGCCCTCTGGTGCAACTGGAGGCCTCAGCAAAGGTCACTGCTCACTGAACACCTAAAGGACCAATGCCACTGCCCTCCTTGGCATCATCAGGATAAACAGGGAGAAAAAAACCAACCAATTTCCTCACCTTCCTCCCCAGGTGAGAGGGTTGGGCCTTGGACAGAGGTGCCCATGGAGCAGGATCAGGGAAAAGACCTTCCTGGAGCCAAAGCCCTTGCAGGAATTATTCTTCATTTGATGTGGTATTTGTAAAAAATGTTCAAACCTTGCATATAATGCGTAATGCTATTAAGTAGAATATCTAAAGTACTTAAACTAATTATGCCTATTTTGTAAGATTAATTATAATTAATAATTTAACATATTTTATCATTTAAGTCAGTATCCGTTCTGATCTTTAACTTTAGAGAGCACACTGTATACGTACCACATAATTAGGGCTTATGTATCACATAATTAGGGCTAAATACTAGGAAATCAGGCTAATTAGACCAAATCAAACTGAATTATTTAAGCTTTTTTTTTTTATTTTAGATGTAGAATATTTAGTAATTAAACACTGATTTCATTTTCTTCTGCTGGCGCATCTCACGCGTCTCTCGGCTGTCACTGCTCACCAAGCACTGGGTGGGAGCATTTGCCACGGGGATGGGCTGGGGAGTGGGCATGGAACAGTGTGCTGCTGAGGATTTAATCCTGCAGGAGCTTCCCGTGCACAGCCCGGACTTTTCCCCAAGGAATTTGTGGGTGTGAGCTCGAGGGAACATCCCACAAGATGCTGGGGACCAAGATGTCTCCAGCAGCACCCACCTCATCACAGCCCTCTCCTCTATTTTTTGGTGATGGTTAAAGTTACTCTGGTAGAAAGCATTTAGGACATGGAGAGTTACCTGGGCACAAAGCATCTTGTAATAAAGTCTTTCAAATAAAGCCTGCTGCTGCCAAAAAGAAAAAGCAGAAAACACACGGGAACAAGGACAGGAGGCAACAAAAGGGCATGAGAAAGCCCAAACCAGGTTTGGCTCAGCTGTAGCTCATTTCAGATATAAAAAACTTCTAACATTTCAATGCACATCAACTCATTTCATTGTAATTCATCAAAAGAAAATTAAAGGGTTAGTTATGGTTTAACATCCTGTTCTAGCAGATGATCCAAACCAGATATTTCTTCTAAGACCAGGGGCTGGTGTCATGCATGGACCTAATGATGTCCAGTTATATCCTGGCATCATATCCAAATGATCCTCTAGGGCAGAGCTGCAAGGGGAGGTACGACTGGCCAAGGGCTCCAGACAAGTAACTACAAAGTTCATGTATTTATCAATTTGATCCAAGTGTGGGATTGATTTGAAGAGAAAATACATCAATAGACCAGAACACCAGCAAAACCCTGATGTGGCTGTGGGCAAAGGAGGGAATTACTGCAACACAAGTGGGGTTTGGGGCTGGCCAAGGTGATCTCACACTTTCCAACAATAGGGCTGGTGCTGGGGATGTCAGAGCCACTTCCACATTACCCCAAATCCCACTGGGCTCCACAGCCAGACCCCCCCATACCCAGCAGCCTGAGCCTGCACTCCAAATATAAATATTTAAAAGATTAAGGTGCCTCCGGTGCGAGCCACTGAAAATACTTCTCCCATCAAGGTAAATGTTACAGGATTCCATGTGAGATCAAAGGGACACAAAATTGAAAACACCCATAAGCCAAGTGGTTGGGGTCTCCCGCGCTCAGACCCATCAACACAAGGAATCCCATGGACTTCCAGGGACTCAGAGGGAACCTGCCACATTTTGCTTTGAAAAAATAAAATCAGTGTTCCTCTTGTTTAAACTGCTCAGGGTGAGATCTGCAAACTTCATCCTTAAGTTGGGTTTGGGTGGGTTTTTTTTTTTCTCCCAAAACCTTGCCCTGTGAGGGGCACATAGAAGTAAGGAAGGTGGCAGTTCAGTCCCCTGGGAGATGAGGCAGAGGGGGAACATCAGTCCTGGGACCATATCAGAAGGTGAAGCTTTTCAGGAAAAGCAGCAAATCAATATCTAACTTGAAGGGAAGAGCAGTGTGGTCTGGCCCATTGCTGCAGCAGAGCAGCATCTCCAGCAACATCCAACCACCCAGCTCCAATCATCACTACTCCCAGGTTTTATGGGAATCTACCGAGCAGCGTTTTGCTGCTGTCCTTTAGGCTACTCAGAGAGGTTTTTTTATCCAGCCTTGCTTTATTCAACTTAAATCCCCCATTTCCACAGATTCTGTGTGTATTCGTGTAAGAAACAGTGGTAAAATATGGGGGGGAAATGGAGCTCTGAGTACAAATAAACAATTAATAAACATTGATTTTATGGATTTCTGTTTCTCTCACAGGCCTGTAAACAATACCTGCGGTGTACAATTCGTGAAATTAAGCTATTTTGATTCCTTTAATTGTGTTTTCCAAATCGTTATTTTGTTTTTAGTTTATTATGTGCTTCAAATTGGCCTCCAGACATCCTCTCCCTGCACAAAACTTTTATTTAAAGTCAATTTTCATTTACTCCATGAGAAAGGCAGAGGGCTTTTTTTCATCTTTTTCTAATAACTTCTTTAATGCTCACCTTGATCTGACACAGATCTAGGAAAAGCACACAGTTTCATCTGAAGAGAATTATTTAGCAAACCTCAGCAGACAAAATCAAGCACGAGCCACTGAAACATGTAGTTATGTCTATTAAAATAATTTGATGAATCAGTATGACACAGGATCACGTATGGAAATACACACCATCCACCAGCTGCTGAGAAAAATTTTAACTCACCTATGGAAAAAACAAAATCCCCCACTTAACAAACCATGAGGAACTGCAAAATGCCAACACAACTTTTACTTTTTAATTACAGAGACCCCCAACCCACAGTTCAGGAAAATATAATAAATGTTTTTAAGCATTTTTCCCAGGATAACGGTTCCGTCACCTCACGCAGCACCACCACAAAGAACCATTTAACACCCATTAATAGAGGAGTTTCCAGAGGAACTGGAGCTCAAATTACATCAATCTTCTCCTGTTCCAAAATAAACGCATCAGGTGGCATTTAAAGGCAGGTGGCTAACCCATTTTATCAGTGCACATATTTAAGCTATTAGAAATATAATTAGAAAAATTAAATTAAAGACACTTAACGCCGCCTCTCGTTCTGGCAACATCGCCCTTATCATTGTGCCATTTTTATAGCAAATTATAAAGTGTGTCTAAATGGAGGGGGTTTGTTCCTGACTGATAGCTGAGCTGGGATAATTGAGTTGTTCACCACGTCCACCAGTGGTCAGCAGCTCTGTGTCCCTGCCTTGTCCCAGAGAGGCAGATGAAGGGCACTGGCCACTGTCCACCCACCCCACAGCCCATGAGACACAGCCCCTCACCATGGACAGCCTGAGGAGGGGCTCTGCTCACCTCCCAGCACTTCCCCAGCCCCAGCCTGCTGCAAACTCTCCATAGGATGCAGCTTTTGCAGCTGAGGAAAACTGACATGAAACATCCTTCAAACCTCCCACACCTCTAGGAAAGTTGGGAGGTAGAAAATTTCACTTAAAGAAAAAAACAGAAAAAACCCACACATTAGATCTAACATTTATGGCCAGGAAAAGCTACTCTTTTTCTCTAGAAGCTGAAGTCCAAAGGGAAACTAGAATCAAATAAAATTATTATTGTTGACCACAGCCACCACCATTTGAAAACCTCTCCAAAGCAACAACAGGAGTCTTACACTGCCATCGCCCCAGACTCTGGCTTGCCCTACTGCTCTACTGATAAAAATTTGTGTGCAGACCTTCCCTGTTTTCATTCCTATACTAAGGGAAAAAAAAAGGCCAGTATGGGAGGTGGGGTAATTACACGAGCTGACAGCATTGTGTCCTCAGGAAGGACAGTTTATACTGCCCTTGGTGCTACCATCAAATGCTGGTGGTGATCAGGGAACAGCATCCCAAGGAGAAATGTGTTTAAAGATGTAAGAGGCCAGTCTACCTACGTGTCAATATTTGCTCCTTATTCCCCCAGAAATGTCCATTTTACTTCTGACTGTACAAAAGAAGTTGCTTTTTCTAGCTCAAGTTTGAAAGGAAAGGGACAATGAGAAACACACGAGATTTTCTGTGAGCTTTCCCCTTTCTCTCAGGAAAGCCATTGTTACTTTGTAAAATCAGGGAGAGTGACCTCTATCACCACTGTAAAAAGGGTTGGTGTTTTAATAGCTTTTAAGATGCTTTTAGGATGCTAAAAATGTTATCTTGACTTATTGTAAAAATTAATGGAAAATAAAAAAACCCTATGAAGATGCATCTATCTGATGATTCTGTGGAGATCAGATAATCTTAAATGAAAGAAAAGCAATAGGAGCAAAACCTGTGAGTAACCCCTGGACTGGCAGTGAGAGGTGATTTCCCAACACGTTCCCTGTTGCCAACAGACAGAATTACTGCTGCTCAGCAGAGACCGTGTGGTCTCTGCTCTATCACTACAGAGGGCAGCAGCAGACAGCCCTGCTCTGCAGCATCGAGGAGGAAATGTAAAACATTCCCAGTAAACAGGGAGCTGGGAGAAGCTGGCCCCACGGGCAGAGCAGTCTGGGCTGGAGCCTGCTCTGAGATCAGCTCTTACACATTTCAGCCTCCCTGGGACATGAGTGAGGGTTTGGGAAGTTTCAGGGAAGCCTGGACTGAGCTGAGCCTGGCTTCTGCCTTTCTCAAACCCAGGTATTAAGCATAAATTGCGAGTCCTAATACACACACCGTGGGGTAGAGAGATAAGCTCCTTGTATGATTCCTTCCCTGCTCTGAACTCAAAAGCCTTGTTTGCTGTCACATCTCTTGGTAGATGAAGGAGGAGGCGACCAAAGAGCTGAAATGCATCCTCCCCAGCCTGGTGAGCATCTGCTGGAGAGCATAGCACACAGTCATTCTCCATGAAGATATTAAAAGTTCCAACTGGAAGGAAGACCCTGGGCTGAATATATCTGAAAGACTTCCCATGTGATTGTGTTTGGGAAGTGAAGGATCTGGGGGCAGGGGCGAGGTGAGGAGCTCTGGTCACATCCTCCTCCGGCGCCCACGCGAAGGAGGGCAGCAAAGGTCTGGCCATCAAACGGGAGGGAAGTGACTGACACCATGGAGCTGCTTCAAAGGAACTCATGGAATAATTAGTTCCGAAAAAGACTAAAAAGACTGAAGAATTCATGATGTCATAAAAAAAGCAGAGCTACTTAAATTGGATTAGAAAATAAAAATGACACGAACATTGTAAATATTCACAGATCACATCATTGACGTGTAATGTGCCGTTAAATGATGTCAAATTAAAGGGGAAATTACATGTGTAAGAACTGGGAAGAATAAAGGGAAGACATTTTAAAGATGCACAGTCCTTCAAGAGAAAATCCCCACCGTATATCAGGGCTGATCACTGCATGGATGAGGAAACTGTGAGAGAAGAATAAAATAAAATATGGGAAAGAAAACACAGGGTAAAAACATCTCAATTTAAAGGCTGCGGTGAAAGGCTGTTAATTTCAGAGCCTCTGCTCACCTTCACCCTCTCTTTGTGAGCCTACTCCCGGCCACAGGGATGCCCAGACCCAGGCACTCTCCAGCTGAAGCCCTATTGAAACAAGTCCTAATTTATGACAAAACCCCAGCAGCTGATTGTGCTGTGGCACAGGAGGTAACCCCGAGGAGGGGAAAGGACTTTGCTCAAAGGGTACTTCTGAGTTCTCTCAATTGTAGGGCAATTAGGAGGGTAGTGAGCAGCTGTGAAGAGACTTCTGAATAATCCACACTCTTCCTGAGCAGAAAGAGCTGTTACAGACACCCCAGATCAGACATGCCTGGGGAACACCAGCCATGGAGGCCCACAGACCCTCAACCAGCACAGGGCATCACCTTGCCCAGGGCAGACAGCAGTGTGGTGGAAATTCATCTACTTCTACTGTGCTCCTTCAAGTGAGCCTGAAAACAAGTGTCCTCCAGCTCCTCTCCCTTCCCTCCCTGAGCCATCCGCATCTTCTGCTCCGAGAATGGCATTTCAAACTCCCAAAAACACCTGCATAATAAAGGCTAAGAGACACTCTGCACATACATTTATGTACATATCTTTTCCTTCCTCCTGGCCTCAAATCTCGTCGAGGTGCTAGAAACACATCGCGCACACCCAGGGAAGCGAAGACTCGGCGCCGTCTCCCGCTGTGGCGGCTGCCGATGTGTGGGGCTGCCATGTGCAGGGCCACACTCCCCAGTGGGGCTTGGTAGGGTGGGCACAGTGTCCTTAGTCCTCCAGGCCTCCTCCATGGGAGATTTATCATTAGTCTCCTGTAATTCAGACTGAGTCAAACTTGAGCCAGCAGTCGTTCACTCCTCTGGTTGACACCAACCATACTGTTTCAGATGCCTCAAGCAGCAGAAGCACATGGAGGAAAGAGCTGTTAGACCCCAGAGATGGTGGGATGGCTGGAGCCCCTCTGTTTTGAGGGGGATTGAGAGAGCTGGAGGGGTTCAGTCGGGAGAAGAGAGGGCTGCAGAGAGACCTCAGAGCCCCTTCCAGTCTAAAGAGGTTCCAGGAAAGCTGGGGAGGGGCTGTGGAGCAAGGATGAGAGCCTAATTTTGGCAGAAGTACTCACATGAAGTGGGTTCCCCAAAAGAAAGGTATTTGTCAGGCAGAACTTTGCACCCATGACTTAGAATCACTCAGACATAAGAAATGGGTCCATCAGGACTGAGTATTCAAGCTCCTATCAAAACTAGAGCACAGCCAAAGAACTCAGGAAATATGGTTCTTAGAGTGGCACTGCAGAGTCAGTCAATTTAAATGTAATAAAGACAACGACAGACAATGAATAGAAAGTTCAAGGACTTTTCACCTAAGGCTTTGCTACAGCTGGAAGTCGAGCAGCTGAAGGCTGTACAAGTCTGTCTGCTCTGGAAGTCAGCCCTGGAGACCACAGGGGGAAACAAAGGACATCTTGATTTCAAGGAATATGCCAAAAAATATGGGCATATGCCCCACAAGAACCTGAATTGGGCCATTTTAGAAAGCAGGGTCAGATTGTCATCCAATAGTATTGCCAGATAGCACTATAATTAATCTTTTCATGTCTTATCTTCATTGGTTAACTTTGCCATGGGACAACATCCCAGGCTGGGTAGAAGGACCTCCTTGACTGTGTTCTATGGTTTCACACCTACTGGAAGATTAACAGACTATATTAGCCATGCACATAATGCCTAGCTTGATTCTTTTTTATACACATTTATTTCCCTAACTATTGTTTATTCTTCAGCATAATACAGGCAAATTACTAGTACAGAGGAAAAACTTGAAGAGTGGAGCTGCAATCACAGAATCCATTACCCATTCTGAAAGGAGGCAGCAGTTTGCACCCCCCCAGCATTCAGAGCTAAGGCTTCACCGGGACGTGAGGGAGCTCAGGCTTTCTATGGAAATGATGTTGTTTGTGCTGTGCCCGAGCCGGCGCCAGCCGCAGATTGCAATTGGGATTCAGCGCAAGATGAAGCCTGGAAGCATGAGGTGGGAAAAAAACACATCTCATTTCTCTTTTGCCAGGTGGCAAGAAGCTGGCTGGGGATTTCGCAAAGTCTCAGACTTTGTCCCCATTTCAGCCTTTGGAAGAGAAAAGTGAACTTTGGTCTAACTCCAAGTGTTCCCAGGAATGGCACCTTTCAGGATGTGCAGGAGAAGAGCGTAGGAGCACAGTCCAAGAGCTCAACAGGAAACTGTTGTGTGATGCCCTCAGAGAACACTATTTGGTTAAAGGAAATTAGGGTAAAATTAACATCCTTACTGAGAGAGGAAAATGTGTAGGAAAGGTAGAAAAAAGAAAGATTGCTATATATGAAAGAGAAAGGAAAAAAGCAAAAGATTAGGAGGAGACAGAACATAGATGCACCAGTGAGGATTTCAGGCTGATGAGGAGAAAGCAACACTGGGCCTTCTCTAAACATCATCCACCTTGAGGATGAGAAGGGCTGGAATATCCTGGAGCAGTTTGGTCTGAGGACGGGGCTAGAGAAAAGGCTCAGTACCATTCATTGGTTTATCCTTGTCACTTAAACTGGGGAAGCATGGAAATTAAATACATGAATGTGACTTTGGAAAGCTTCCCTCTGGTCAGCTCAGTCAGGATCTGATCTGTATTAACTCTCTAGAAGGGAGCTCAATCCTCTGAAATCCAACTCCTGTGAAGAAAGAACCCACCAGTTCCACTGGGAAGAGCAATGGCCTCCTCTAGTCACTCAGACCTCAAGAAGCAGGCATTGGTGAGGCCACCATTACGGAGAGACTCGTGCCACATCAGATGCTCCTCATTGAAACACAACATAAATCTCACAGCCTTTGCATCCCGAGCAATTGGGGCCGTTGCTAGTTTTGCCAATGACACAATTACCACATAAACTGCCAGCACACTGCAAATGTGCACTGGCATCATTAATATTCTCAACAAGGAAAGCACACAACTGTCACAGACCACAGCATTAATATCACTGGGCAAAAGTGATTCAGCACACAGTTTAATTAAAGTATGCAAAGTATTTCTGTTTATGTGAAGCACAGAGACCATGGGCATCATTCACCACAGCACATCCCAGCCTCAGCTCCCAGGCACAGAGCTGCTCCTGCTGCACAGGGTTCCTCACACCCAAACATGAGCTCTCCCTCTTCTTACACAGAATCACAGACTGGTTTGGGTCAGAAGGGGCCTTAAAGCCCCTGCCAGTGCCACCCTTGCCCTGGGCAGGGACATCCAGGTTGTTCTGAGCCCTGTCCAACCTGGTCCTGACAGAGAACATCCACCAGAGAATATCCCCCTGAGAGGAGCTGCAATCACTTTGCTAATTAATGAACTTTTTAAACTAAAAATAAGACTTAGATCTAAGATTTCCTAATTTTCAGGCATTTCCTTGGCTCTGCAGCTGAAGTGCTGGTATGACACCACTGATTAGCAGGGAGGGACTAGAGGAAGAAGAACCTTTCATTCATTTCACTTTATTGAAGGGAAAAAAGACCCTCCTTTTTGTCACTTCCTTGTCATTTAGCATTTTCAACAGGGCTTGGTTTCGGGGCAAAACTGGAGGGCAACCTGAAGTGCAGGCAACATTCTGCTCACCTCCTGGTCAGCCAGACAAGCCCTGACCTCCTCCATGTTTAGGCTCCCTAAGACAGCCCCTTGCTGGCTCCTGTGCTGCAAACCCAGTCACTGCTCAAAACGTGCCTGGATAAAATATTGTTAACCCGAGTAATAAATTTTAAGCCGAATACTGTACTAGAATTAAACCATTAACTGGTAAATCAGCTGCTAAGTAGCCCATATTCCTTCTAATACAGGATTCTTAATGCTGGATTTAAAGAGTAAAATGTGTTTGACAAAAGCTTACTGCAAAGGCACGTGGGGATGGGACACACCACACCAAGTTTCAGGGGGACTGAGCAGCAGTGACAGGAACAGGCAGGTGTTGACATGGGGCATCACGTGCTACAGGGCAAATAGTTCATCAAATGCTCTCTCACACCTTGTATAAAAAGTCTTTCAAACATGGATCTTTCTCCTCATCTTCAATATGTCTTGCAGCAAAGGGGATCTGGATAAATCCAGTCGCCTTCCCCAAACAACATTCCATTTCCAACACCCCACTCATTTTCATGCCCAAATGCTCATTAGAAACAGCACTATTTGTTACATTCCAATAAAAAAAAAGTGCTGGCATATTTGGACATATCAGCCATTCCTCTATTGTAGGGGCTCCTGGAATTTTACAAACCAAATTCACCCAGAACATTTTGGGCCACTAAATTATAAATGAGTAAATAACTTTACTGGCTGATACAGAAAGGCAGTGTGTTATTGTAACCCACCTTGTATGCTTCCTTGTAAAGTACTGTAAATTATGATTTTAAATTATGATGTTAGATTAGGTTTTCTGCAGCTTAATATATTATATTATAATATAATTGCTAAATGCAAATGAGGTACTGTACAGCTTTGCCATGGAGTCGCTCACGAAAGCCAAACGTTTTACATATTACACTGAAGTGCGTGTTATTAAGAAACAAATTATAATGAAGCTTAATTTAGTTGTGAGACAAGATCGTGCAGCCTTAGTGGGGCTGACAATGCAGTGAGGTGTCTCACAGAGCCCTCACACCTACTGCTCTGCTCCAAGGCCTCCAGCACATGCACAGAGCTCCAACCTTCCCAGGCTGGCCTGTCATCTCATCTCCTGAAAGCCAAGTCATAGAGTCACAGAATCCTAAGAGTTGGAAGGGCCCTTCTATGGCCATCAAGTGCTACTCCCTGCGGTGCCACGGACATCCTGCACTAGATGAGGTTGCTCAGAGCCTCAGCAAGCCTGGCCTTCAATGTCTCCACCACCACCTCTCTGGGCAACCTGGACCAGTGTCTCACCACCCTCATGGGGAAGAACTTCTTCCTCATGTCCCATCTAACCCTACCCTGCTCTAGCTCCAAACCACTGCCCCTCATCCTGTGTCTCCATTCCCTGGCAAACAGCCCCTCCCCAGCTTCCCTGGAGCCCACTCAGGCACTGGAAGATCTCCCCACAGCCTTCTCTTCTCCAACACCCCCTGCTCTCTCAGCCTAATACTATAGAGCCATCAACTAAGCTCCAGATACACCCTGTGATGGTGACTGACAAATGCTCTTCTCCAAACAACATACACAGTTCCAACAACTGCCCACCTGGCACCACGTTTGGACAGAAGGGGCATTCTCACAGTACAGGACCCAGTGCTAAGATGGAGTGGATGCAAGAGTTAAACACAACAACCACCCAGCAGGGCCACTTGCCAGTCACTGAGGTGGCCACTGCTGAGAAACCCCCCTCTTGTGCATGCACAACCCCAGCAGGCAACAACCTCCCACTTTTCTTTCTGCATTTCCATCAGGCAGCTGCAAAAAAATCCACTGGTAGACACTAAGAGAATGCTCTCCTGAAATAACACACCGGCTTGCAAATTGTCCCGTGGGCTGTAAATTTCCAAAGGAAAACTGAAATGACTAAAATGCCTGTTCTTTCCCCAGCATTTTCTGAGCAGTGCTCACTCCGCAGCCGCTTCC
Source organism: Turnix velox (assembly GCA_013400935.1). Lineage (NCBI taxonomy): Eukaryota > Metazoa > Chordata > Aves > Charadriiformes > Turnicidae > Turnix > Turnix velox. The sequence continues at coordinate 121,519 of VZTY01012910.1, read as the reverse complement.
CGGCTTTCCCCAGAAGCTCGGGGATGACACCAGGCTCAAGGTGGAGCAGGAGGAACCCACTCCGAAGCGATTCATTATTAATGCCAGAATATTCTTGCTAAACAGTTCTGATTATTTCACAAGAAAGAGGTCAGGGTACTGGAGAAAGGGATTTAATCAAATAAACTCTCAATCTCTCTCCAAATAGCGCTTTCATCTGGCTGCATGTAAATTCATCAGATGCCTGGCCTCCGAATGCTCCACCGAGGTTAATCTGCTATGACTGTTAAAACTTCTGTGATACGCCTCTAGAATAAAGATTTAAAACAGGACAAACCACCCAACCACTCCCAGACACCCCAAACTCTTCACTGTTTCTCCTTATCTTTGAGGCTTTCTCCCAATCCCAGCTCTCTGCTGGCAGGAGGGGAGCTGAAAGCCCCCCCACTTTGGGCTGCGTTCGTGGGACCCCACAAAGAACTCTTTGTTCTGCCTCTGCTGCCCAACGGCCCAGGTCTCTGCCATCACCAAGAGCTTATTTTGAGCAGCCCCACAGCAAGTAACTGGCCCTGATGAGGAGAAGAGGAGGGAACCTTCGACTAGCAGAAATTTTTTGGAAAACAAAGCAGAGCTGCCATTCACACAGAGGAACCGGAATTCCTCCCGCGTTCCCAACTCCACCCCGCGCAGCTTCGCTTATAGAAGGAGCCAGGGAATTTATCACACTTGTATCCCGGGGTGAATTTAGCAGCAAACACTAATAATCCCTCTCAGACACCCAGCCCCTATTAGCCAAACCCTGCCCTCCCAGCAGCACAAATCAAGTTTTATTTTTCAGAAAGGATGTCTGTAATCCCCGTGCTTAAATACAGTAAACAAAATCCCCAGTCATAAATTAAGAAATGCACTTTGGGGTTTCGATCTGCCTTTTAAACAATAAAAATTCAAATCGCCTATTGACAGAGTAACACAGGAGGAAAAGAAAAAAAGAAGGTTGAAATGCAGCAGGCAGGCAGGCTGGGTTATTTACCCTCATATTTCAGCCTGGCCGCAGCAGCCACAGCTGGGAAGACTGAGGAGCAGGCTGTGAAGGCAGAGGAGCTGCCACTGCTCGCTGCAGACCAGCCCTTCTGGCCTCACACCCTGATGCTTCACCCGCCTTTTATATTTCTTTTTTTAAAATGGACAATTTAATTTACATCCACCTCAGCACCAAAGCACACTCTTTTCCTTTTTCTTCCCCAAGAAAGCTGATATTTCTCCCTCTGCAGACAAGGAGGATGAGGCTGAGTAGAGGCTGCACATCCCTCCTTGGGGAACCACGCTCGCCCATACCAGGGGGCTTGGACGCCGGCATTCTCTGCCCCCTCCACTCCCTGTGCCTTCCTCCCTGCTCAGACACGGCTTTAGCACGAGGACGGCTCTCTAAAAAGCCAAATGTAACTGTCTAATTAAGAGGGGGATGATTGGCTGGTTCATGGACTCTGTGACAGTTATGACAAATACACATATTGGCACAGCCCTCACCTCCCCGCGCCGCGCCGCGCTGGTATTTGCAGAGATGTGCCGAACACCGGGATACAAAGCTTCACCTTGTCTAGAGCTATTGCATTTAATTTTTTATTAACTGCCTGAACATATGCCATTCTAGGAGAGGGTAATAGTTACAAAATGTCAGCAGAAACATTTAAACTGCTAAAATGTAAATGATTTTATAAATTCGTAATGAAAGGTAATTGTCATGTGGGAAAAGTAACAGAAAAACAGATATGCGCAAATGTAAAACTGGTAAAAAATACATCTTATTGGCGAAAGGCGGCAAAATTGAAGCCTGTTTTAATGACCAGTGTAAGTAGTATTTAAATAAAATTAGGCTCATGAGCAGAAAATGCGAATTCTATAATATTTTATTTTCTAGCCTTATCAAAGTTCATAATAATGAAAAAGACCTCATGGAATTTTAATGCGCCCCAAAAATTCATTAAACAGCGGGGGCATGAAGATTCCTCCCCTGGTTTTAAAAAACAAATAAATCAAAGGCAGGTAAGGCAAACACTGCGAGGAAAGAGCTCGGCTTCTTTTTTTCCGACGCTGGCTTCCAAAAGCACAACATTAGAACGCGCTCAGTTAGTTTCTTTACTTTCCGCTGAAATGAGAAACAATTTGGTGATTAATCCCTTCAGCGAGGCGGTGCTGGGTCAGTGCTCCCGGAGCTGTCAGGCGGGAGAAGGCCGCGGCCAAGACGGGCGGCTCTGGATTTTTTTTTTTTTATTATTATTTTTTTTTCCCTCCTCCCCAGCCACCACACGCAGCGCAACCCACCTCCCAGCCAGGTTTGCGGGCAACCATCTTTAAATGCTTGAGCTGCTCTGCCTGGCCATGACAAGATTTGCAATTTCCCCACGTTTATTTACACGCCATCGCCCCAGCTCCACATCAGAGGGCCGTGGCGTGGTCGCGGCTGACCCCGGGGTAGGCCCTGTCTCTGCCGATCCCCGTCCAGCCCGCACAGCAACTGAGCCGCGCTCCGCCCGCCCGCCACGCTCGCGCCCCGCAATAAAATTAGCAGAAGCTTGTCAGCCTCTATTTTCGAGTTTTTCCACTGACAGGCGCTGGGCAAACATGTCTGATGCTCAGAGAGGCGCCTGCTTGTGCTGCTCCTCTAACCACAGCAAGTGGGGGCCACACAGCCTGCATAGGCCCAGCCAAGTGGGGCCAAACCCCACACCACCAACATCTCCCCTCGAGGCTTCACTTCTCCTCCCCACACTACAGAAAATCCACTAAACTACCAGTCACTGCATTTTCCCACTTGAGGCTGAAGGCACAGAATGGCTTCTTCAGCTGGAAATTAACTGAAGGTAAAACCATTATATTCCAAAAGCAAGAAGGTGGCTGTTCCTCCCCAAATTTCTACACAAATTCCCTCTCAGGACCCATCTTGGTCCCAGCTCGCCCCAGGGCTCGCTTGCAAAACCACCATCTTCATCAGGAAAATCAGCTTTAATATTTTTTTTCTAAGGGCTTTTGCAAACAAACCAAAGAAAACGATGGTTTGTTTCCAACCCCACAGCCCAGGGAGGCTGACGCAGTAAATAGGGGAAATTTGTCCTCTTGTGATGGGAACGTTTTTAAATAAAACCACCTAATATGTTTTGTAATCTACACCAATGTAATTTTTTTAGATATTCAGCGCAGTTCTTACATCAAACAGCCTCAGAAGCCCCAGGATCATTTTATATTCACTGGAAGACAGAAAGAAATCCAAAACCTAGTTAAATAAATTGTTCATTTATTCCTTTCCTTTTATGCACCAAGATCTACATGTGGTCATTAATTATAAAGAGACTATTATAGCACCATATTTTCATTCAATACGATGTCCTGGTATATATCAAAGAAGCCCCATAATTAAAACAGAAGGGCCACAATGACAATTAAAATTACAATCTATATGGGGAAAGAAAGTACAGTTCTGCAATTTTTCACCCTGTCACTGTCAGCGCCGGGGGATATTCCAGTCACGTCCCCGGCAAAGCCGCCTAAATTCTTCCTCACCAATGCAACCTCAAAAGCATTATCAGCACCTAAGCAAAAGCCTATGCAAGTATAATTTAATACCAAGCCACAGTTTGCAAGTAATAGCGTATAAAGTGATATTTAAGTGGTGTTTTAAGCACACTTCTGATGGCTACAGCCGCTTTTTACTGGTAAATGCGTTTTCCTTTGAGTAGTGATTATGAGTCCCGGGTGAAGAGGTCCCGTGTGCAGGTCCGCCCGCGCGCCGTACTTCCAGCTGCCAATCTCGCCTTCACAGGGAAGAAAAAGCCAGGCAGCACCTTGTTCTTACTCTTGTAGGCTGTCATCCCCTCCGCCTGATAACTGCACAGCCATTTCCACCCAACACTTTGCTGCTCCTCGCCTCTTCAACCCTGAGACCTCGGCACGGGGCGCCGGCACCCCCCGGCAGCCACCAACCCCCCGGCCACCAGCCCCTTCCCAACGACTATTTTTAACACTTTCTGCTGGTAAATATCTGCATTAATGGGGCTCCTGCACAGCAATATGTATTTGCGACAATTTATTGTCTATAAAAGTCACGAGCGGTGAATTATTACTGTTAAAACTGTGTTTTCCTTTATAATAACTTTAAGCCGAGCACTCACATATGAAGCATGCGATGGAGACGGAGAAGGTTTTGTATAATAAAACGGTGACATGGTCATTTTTCCCCAGTTTTGCATTACACAGACACACTCATGCATGGTGCTTTTTAAATTCTTATTATACACGGGGTCAGGGGGTCGAATGTCAGAAAGTACTGTTAATTTCACGGGGTTAGGGGAAAGTAAATTCAGAGGGAATACAGATCACTTAGCACGGGAAAGCGGCTCCCCTCAAGTTTGGTTTTTACATTTGTTAACCATATCCTTCAGCTGGCCAACCGTTGAGACCGGGGTGACATTCCACCCTCGACGCCGTGGCTCGGCGGGCGGTGGGAGAGTGGGGTGGCAGCACAGGGGACAGCCACCAAGGTCCCCAGCCTACCCAGCTCAAAGCACGGTGCCATCTGGGCCAGCGAGGCTTAAATTACAGAGAGAGTCAAGATGTCTTAAAGTTCAACCTGACAAGAGACCTAAAATATATCTCTGTCGGCGCTGGCCGGGGAGGTGACATCCTGCCATAGCTTGTCACTGCCCAGAGCGCTTCAAAAGTGCTTCTTGATGTATCATCAGCCCCTAAAGGTGTTATGAGCACTCAGAGCATCATGGAAGGATTGGTTTTGGTTTTGCCCAACAACACACCAGTGGATTACCCCTAGTTGGTGGTTGGAGTTTTTTGGTGATTGCTGATGTTTTGGGAGTTTGTGGTTGTTTTTTTTTTAACATCCGCCCAAAATACAACTCTGGAAAATCAGAGACATTTTAGATGATGCCTCTTGGTTTCAGACGAACACAGAAAGAGGAATGACACAGGAGGACAGAGCTGCTCCTTCACCAAGACAAATCTAAAAGCTGCTTATTTTACAAAAAAACACTTGCTTGATGAAAGCCATCTCATTCACACAAAATTTGAAGTCACAAACACTCTGGGGAAAAAAAGAGAGGGTATCTTTGATCAAAGAGCATTAAAGACCCTTTTGCCATTGTCTCTATTGAAAGTTCAACTTAAAACAACAGCATTGAAGGGCCCACACTGTCCATCTGTTCTATGAAAAGCAGAAAAAGGGGAGAAAACAAGCAAATAAGCAGCTAAATTGAATCAAAGAGCCACGTTCAGTGGGCCGCAGGATGAGTCCCTGTGCCCATGAGCTGGGGCTGAAGCTGGGCTGGGTTTGGGGTTTAGTGAACGGCATCTTTTGAGAGATTCCTCCAAGCCCCAAGCCCAGGCGGGCTCAGCTGCCCCCTCCTAATTACATTTTAATGACTGAGGCCGGGTGTTTGTGTTTTGGCAGCCTGGTTAATAGCCTTAGCATTTAAGCGGTCACAGAGAGGGCCGGGGAGGGCAGAGCTCGCCCCAAGGGGTCAACCTCGTCCTTCCGCTGCAGCCACGCTGGGAGGAGCCCAACCCTCCAGACAGCCCTGGTTTCCCCCAAGCCACGCCCCATAAAGACACCTTGGACCCCATAAGACCTAAGGAAGACATACAAGTATTTTGGGTCCCTGGACTCAGTGGGTTTTTTGGAAGCACCTCATGCCCAGCTTTTGTCTCCCTCAGAACCCAGAGACTGATGAGATGTGGCCGAGTTCACCCTTATCCCTCTCTCATAAATAAACACTTCCTAAAACCACTCCAGTAAACAGACCAGTGGCAAACACAACACATCTAGATACATTCGATTTAAGTTTGTAGTGGTATATTTCACTAGCTGCCTTTTATAATTAAAAACTTATTTTTTTTCCCCCCTCCAATCCCCTTTCCTGCAAGTAGCCTGTTGCCTGAAGATTTAATCCTTCATTACCAGTTAAAACAAAATCACCAATTAGGCACATGAACACGTCTGTATTAATCTCATTAAGGTGATGGCACCAAATAAATTGGAACTATTTTTGTGCTTTTACTGTGTTCCTATGGCTTTATCAGGCCCTGTGGTCATATACAAAGACCTTGCAGCTTAGTCATTTAGAGTCATTCGGTTGTGGACTAAATGTGGCATTACCATCTATGGCTGAAAATTGCTTTCAGCTTTTAAACTGCACTGACTAGTCTGTAGTTAATCTTAGATCATTCACTCGCAAAATTAAATGAGCCAGAACGATGGTCGTCTTTTTTTTCCCTTTTTTTTTTCTTTGTAAAATAATACATCACAAAACACTTATTTGCCCTGCCCAAAAGAGAGATCAAATTCATTTAAAATCCCATAAACCAGAGTTGTGAATTTTTAATTTTATTTAGTAGCAGAGAAATAGAGGGTAAGCTATCTTCCCACCGCACACCATCGCTATAAATTTACATATAGACCATAGTTTGATGCCTAACCAACCTTTAATCCACCTTTGATGTACACTCTACTTGGGTCGGCATCACGTGATACACCTTATTAATGCAAATGTAAGAGGGACTGTTTTGGATCTCTGATGTAATTAGCCATAAACCATGTTTAAAAGAGGAGAAAAAAAAAAAAAAGGAGAGAAAAAAAATTGTATTTCTTTGTCACTCCAGTTACACGTGGAGGTGGAGATGCTCCAAGAGGGCTTCAGCCACCACATCAGGGCCCTTGTCTCCTGGTTTTATCCTACTTGGATTCTCTGTCCAGCTTTATGAACACAGCACTGGGAACCATAAGACCAAAGCAAAGGCAAAGCAAAGCCTGGATAGATCTTAACTTTCCAAACTGCACAAGAGACAAAACATCAAACCCCTGATCCTGCTGCCATCCACTCGACACAAGTTCCACATTTCAACTTCACATCTGGACCACCTCCTTCAAAGATCCCCTTTGGAGCTGCTTCTGCCCCCACTGAGCACTGGTGCTGCCCTCTTCAGTCTGACTTTTTTATTTATAATAATTATTACTATTCCTGGATTGCAAATCACATCCAGCCATGGTGGCACACCAGGCTGGGACTGTCCTCAGTGCATGAGCACAAGTGGCCAGGGAGATGGCCTGGAGGCTCCCATGGGGCTCTGCCCAGCTGAAGAGGTTCTGTGGGGAACATGCGGCTGGTGCTCCTGCCCCTACCAACAAGGCAGCCCAGACATGCAATGAGTAACCAACAGAGCAGCCAGTCAAATCAGGGACCTGGATCACTGAGAGCCAAGGACCATGCTGACTTCATGGGGGAGGTGGGGAGTGTCCAAAAACCAGTAGCCTATGGAGTTCAATTCTCTAAGACACAATATAGTAGTTTATTCCTCTCTGATGACAGCAGGAGAGATGTGTCTCCCACTCTGCTGTGTACAAACTGCTCCCAGTTACCAGGAACAATGAGAGCAGAGACCTAGGGCCCCGCTCCCACACGATGCTCTAACCACGATGCTCTGGTTTGTGCCAGCCCCAGGCAAAGAGAAAAAGGAAAACAAACTCAACCACGAATCCCAGCAAAGCCACGTGTGCACTTGTTCCACTTGGCATTTGCTTTGCCTCGTTTTCTGGAAAGTTTCTCAATGCAGAGAGGAGAGCAGAGCAGAGCTGAGTGCTCCTGTCCCTGCTGATCCTGGTCCCATCATCTCCATAAGGAACTGATGGGGACAACCTCCTCACAGCAGCTTCTGCAGCAGCCTCCCCTTCCCCCTGCCTCTCAGCTCCCCTCATCACCTACCCAGTTTAAAACAAACATTAAGATTATATTTCTCACTAATTTGTAAAGAATGGGCTTTTATTTTCATTTCCCCCAGCAGAAAGTTTATTCCCACCACTCTCTCTCAAGGACGTTTATCCAGAATTCTAAGGATTTTTCATTTACACAGAATAATGCTCTAACATCAAACCACTTCTCATAAAAATGTGCTTTATCTGGGAGAGAAAAAAAAAATCAAATCTGCTTATTTTGTTTATTCTTGAAAATATTTTTTTAATAGCCTGAACCAAATAATTTCTCATTTTTACAGGCTTCGCTTCCCTTTTCCCGCGGCGAATAAATTGCAAGTTATTTCCATGAAATTCGCAGATGACACAGATCTTTATTTTGCATAAAGGCAGGGAGAAGTGTGCGAGGCGGTGGGGACGAGGCGCTAAGTGGACATTTGCATGGGGCGAGCGCGGCCCCCCCCGCGGCGCTGACACCTGACAGCTCTGACAGCGCTGACGGGGCCGGGCCCGCGGCCCCGCGCCAATTACGGCCACATCCCGGTGACAGCACCGCCAGCCCCGCAACGCCGGGACACTATTGATCTCTTGTCACGGCGAGGAGCGGGGCGGCTGCGGGGGGCACAGAGAGGCGCTGACAGCGCGGACCGGACCGGCCGCAGCACAGGGACCGCCGCAATTAGCGCGGGGGGGGCCGGTGACAGCCGCCGGCCGGGGCTATGGCACCTGCCAATAACGATAACGTCCCGCCCTCCCCAATAACACTAACGTCCCTCCTAATAATACTAATGTCCCCTCCAATAACTAACGTCCCCACGAACGCGTAGTTAGCCCCCGGGCTGCGGCCACCACCAGTGACGCAGCCAGAGAACACCTCCGCAAACCCCGTGTGCTCGCCTTCCTGCCTGACCTGGTGTGGGTGGTTCCTGCTCCGGCTTCGGGACTGGAGTAGATCATCTTTTAGATAGGACTTTTGAATAGGGTGCGGGATGGCAGGGCTAGGAGGAATGGATGCAAATTGGTAGAAGGGAGATTTAGGCTGGAGAGAAGGAAGAAGTTCTTCACTGTGAGGGTGGTGAGACAGTGGAAGAGGTTGCCCAGAGAGGCTGTGGATGGCCCCTCAATCCCTAGAGGTGGTTAAGGCCAGGCTGGATGAGGCACTGAGCAACCTGTTTTGGTGGGAGGTGTCCCTGCCCATGGCAGAGGGGTTGGAAATAGATGATCTTTAAAATCCCTTCTAACCCGAACTATTTTATGAGCTCTTGAGGTCCCTTCCAATCCCTGATAGGCTATCATTCAGGGTTTCCTTGTCCCATCCCACCACCCAGCACCAGGCTCTGGAGCCAGAGAAAACTGAACACTAAGAAGTGAGGAGCAGCACCAAGCATAGGAGCCAGCAGCACCCAGAGCATCCCACACCTCTCATCTGGCCATTAGAATCATAGAATGGTTGGAAGGGACCTTCAAGACCATCTAGTTCCAACCCCCTGCCATAGGCAGGGACA
>VZTY01012910.1:94821-104916 GCA_013400935.1 Turnix velox | reverse complement strand
CCTTTCCCCCTCAGGGGAAAAAAAAAAAAAGAATAAATTTCACAATATAGAAGAGGAAAGCAGTGGATAGGGTTTCCTGGGGAATGTCTGACTGGGAGGCGGGAGGAGCACACACCTTGTCACAGCCAGAAGGGAAGGTGCTGGGAAGGTGGCCCTGTGACACCCCCGGTGCCTTTCCAGCCACACACTCCTGCAGCCACACAAAAGCTCACTGCATTGGAGAGGAGCAGAATGTCTCGCTAATTGAATGTCAAAGCAATTAAAGCGGGTATAGACTTCCCTCAACATTATCTTGACTTGATAAAATAAAGTTGTTTTGACAACACACTCTGACAATTCCCTATTTCCAGCCCCAGCTATTCTTCTTGAGGCAAGAAGTGGGAAACGCTGAGAAGTTAGAAGGAGTTTTCAAAATACCTGCAGAAACATTTGTTTCAGAACAGACAAATTAGAGAAAACTAGTCAGTGATTTTTGAGGCATTTCCATGATGAAAGCCACTTGTAACCTGAAGCTTATTTCCCTCCCCATGAATGCCACTGGCCTGCTATGTGTGGAACATTCTTAACACAGTTTAAGAGGTTTGCCTTCCAGACATGCTCAAGTTCATGGTCCAGCCTGCATGAAGATATCTAGTTAGCATTTAACACTACAAATCTTAAGATCTCTGCCTTTGATAGTATTAACTTTTATTTAAGCACATGCATAAACACACAAGAAATTAAATAAATGTAGTTTTCTCCCTACTATTTGCTTTCCCCCCCCCTTTCTCTTCACCTTCAATCCAGACCCCGTATTCACTATTTGAAAGTGAGCTCACTAGAGCTTAACAGGACCCAAGAAAGTCTCTAGCACTATGAAACAAAAAAAGAGGAGGAACTTAATTTCAAATTTGTCATCCCCATCTGAGAAAACAGCACGTGCAGAAGTGCTTTCCTGAAGACAGAGAAACCTTGGGAAGGAGGGTGGATGGGAATCTCAGCCCAAGACGTTTCCAGCAGCTAATGATTTGTCTGACACAAGATGCCAAAGCCTTTGGCGAGTCACTGGGGGAGGATAATGGGCCCGTTCTGTTCAGGGAGGGCATTTAAGAATTCTACTGCCCATCTTTGACCTTTGCAAATTATATTTCCCAGCTCTGGTTGCACACCTCTCCACGGCACAGCCTGTGTGAGATAAAAACTAAATGCCTTTATTTATTGTCATGTTTTTCCCCATCATTTGCATAAGTGGTCTATTAAGTGCAGCTCACTCTGTCCCAGCCCCACGGCACCGCTCTGAGCACGGCCAGGGAAAACTCACCCCACACTGCCCTGCCCCTCTGCCCTCCCTCCCTCCCTTCCTCCCAGCTCAAAGCAACTCACCAACAAGAAAAAGATTGAACGACTGCATTTGCACCAAACTTCTTACCAAAATAGCACCAAGTACTGTCCCCAGGTGCCTATCAAATGCCTACTACCAAATGCCAAAAGCCAAGAAGTGCCTACTCACTAGTGCCTGTTCACTTTTATTTAACCACACACGAGAAATTCAATAAATGTAGTTTACTCCCTACTGCTTGCATTTTTTTCTCCCTTTTTCATCACTTCAATGTAGACCCAGTTCAGACCCAGAAGTGTCTACTTCGTGGCTTTCTACTTCTGTGCCTTCCACTACATAGTTTATAAACACCAGAGTCTAAAAGAAATAAAACCTTAAAACAAACCAACTGAAAAACAAGGAGATAAACCTACAGCCCAACCATCAGCTCCACCAGCTTCAAGGAAAAAAAAGAGGGAGGTCTCTCAATGACTCTGATATGAAGATAATACTGACAATTACAGAAACACAATTTTAAAGAAAGCACTAATGCAACGACTGCATGATCTCAGAACACTGCTGCTTCAGAGAAATAACACGTCTTAAAAACAGCAGAAACCAGGCAGAACATGGGGAAAAGCAGAAAAGGAGAGTCTGTGTGTGTGGCCCAGAGCAGACCCCGCTGGGCTTCTTGGACCTTCAGCCTTATCAGTCCACACCAATTCCTGCTATTTCTTTTTCCCCCCTAAACTCTCCTCTCCAAAAGGCAACATGTTGGCCGTGTCCCTCAGCCATGATCTTCTGGGGTGATTTTCTGGAGGGGACATGCTGGTTTGCCTGAATCAGAAGGGTCCCCAATGTATCCCCCCCACACCCTGAGAAGCTTCACAGCTACCTGAGAAAACGTAATGGTGTCAATTCAAAGACAAATCTCAACATTAAAAAATAGCACCCAAGAAGCAATTTCTTCTGGATTCTGATGTCCCACAAGTTCCAGCCCAGCACCAGGGCTCCATCAGCCTGGAAGGCACCAGCATCTGAGGGGCTGGGCTGAGGCACAAGCAAATGCACACACAGCCTGACCTTTTCTTGCCTTTCTTCCTGCCTCCTAATGGCGTTTTTTTAATAGAAAAGATAAAATATTTGTAAAACAAATACCATGTAAATTCCCCTTCTAATTTCTCCAGATTTGTTTTGAATCTTCCTTGATTTTATATTAAAATAAGCCCGCAAAGAGAAACAGGCAATGCTTTCTCTCCAGTCTCTACTTCTCTGTTGCTCCCCCAAACCCCTGGTGACCCCTTTCCCTTTCCCTCACACATGGACATTCCCCACAGCTTCAGACACAGCTTCTGTCTCTGAAGGTCAATACTAATGAAATCCCAAACAAACCTCTCTCTGGCAGTGCTCGGATTCCCCTCGGTTGCACTTTCTCAGGCAAGTCACTAAAATACAGCATCTTTCTTTACTTCACATATTTTCCCTGTCCTTTAAGTTTGCTTTTATCTCCCTCTTTTCCCAAAGCTCACGTTTCTCATTTTGCCAACTCATTTTTTGAGAAGTGCAATAAATGAATTAATACATTTTGGAGAATCATTGCATCCCTTAAAACTATTATCAAGCACAGCTCTTCTGAAGTGAGTGAGAACCAATAATAAAAAGTGCTTTTATTCTCTGCCTCAAACAAAGTACTTTTGCTGAAACCAAAAAGTCCCACTTCCATTGATGTCATTTTTTCAAGCCTCAGTCCCGGCGGAGGAGCATTTCTAACGCTTGAGTCAGCACCAGCACAAATAAAGCTTTCACAAATCACAGTAATTTCTCAGCAAGGCTTTCCCACAGAGAAATAAATAAAGAAATAAACACAATGTCACGTATCAGAAGCCAAAAGGCTGGTACACAACATTTTAGGGGGGTGTGAGGGGGGAAATAATGGCAGAAAAGAAAAGCAGAACATCTAAATGCAAGACGAGAGTGAACTGGAGCCACGTCTCTGCCACAGCTCCACACGCTTCTGGGAAGTCTGCAGTCACCTCCACCGTTCACAAACTGCAGTCTTCTCACCCAGAAGAGCTGGGAGAAACTCAAGGAGCTCCAAACTTGCTCCTTTTTTGACACTGAGGAAGAGCTCTCTACTATCTGCAGTGAAGAAGATGACAATGCAGCCTTGACTCTTCTCTTTTACACTAAAAATAAGAAAAGTTTTAGTTCACTGAATGGCTGTGGTCAGAAGGGACCTCTAGAGGTTACCTCCTCCAAACTCCCNTTACACTAAAAATAAGAAAAGTTTTAGTTCACTGAATGGCTGTGGTCAGAAGGGACCTCTAGAGGTTACCTCCTCAAACTCCCTGCTGGAGCAGGGCCACCCAGAGCCCACTGCTCAGGACCAGCTTTTGAGTATCTCCAAGGTGGACCCTCCACAATCCCCCTGGGCAACTCATGGCAGTGCTCAGCCACCCTCACTGTGACAAAGTGTTTCCTGATGCTTAGCTTGAGCCCACGGTCTCTTGTCCTGTCACTGGTTCCTCTGCAAAGAGCCTGCCTCTCTTCTCTGGAACCATCCATCAGGTGTTTATCTACACTGGTGAGGTCCCCACTGCCTTCTCCTCTTCAGGCTGAGCAGCCCCAGCTCTCACAACCCTAGTCCTGAAGTATCTTCATGGCCTGTTGCTGGGCTCTCTCCAGTATGTCCAACAGCAGTGGCACCCTAGTGTCCACCTTGCACTTCCTCCCTACAGCACTGCAGCTTCATCTGCAGCTTCCGGGTCTCCTCTCTGCCACTCACAAACCCTCCCAGGGGCAGGCAGCCATTAGCTCAGTCACTGCAGAGTCTCCTCTCCCACACCCAGCAAGTGAAAGCCCCCAATCCGAAATTAAATGGAGTGTGAGTGACCCATCGCTCTCTGTAACCCTGACACAAAAGGATGGCTCTCCATGCGTGGGGCTCAGCTTAATTAAAAGCCTCCAGGAATCATTGATCCACACTCACACCCTTTGCTATTTCTGCTGATGCTGCGGCTTCGTGGAGAATCCGGATTTCAGTCAGAAATGCATTTTGGTGTTTGGCAGAGAATTACACTCCCCCTCCTCTCACACAGAGCTTTCCTCCTGCTCCACCAGGGAATGTTCAGTGGTTCCAACAACCTACAGCATCTGCCTTCAGGCTTCTCTCTGTCTGCCACGTAAACCTTCTCATTCCCAACCAAATTGTTACAACCACCTTCCAAACCCCAGCTACTGCTGCACTGGGCAGTGCTGAAACACCTCACATGTCCCTTTATTTTGGGATAAACAACCCCATATGATCCAGCCCTGACCTACTACACTATTGCCTGATCTGCCTCTGAAAAATCTCTCAGTATATTTTTCTTTTACATAACTTCCATATTTTCCTGAAGTACGGTGTGCCTGCTAAGGATTACAAGGCAGAGGATGGATTTTATTGAATATTAATTTTCCTGCAGTGTAAGTAATTCAGAGTTTGTCAGAGCTGAGTCTCGGCAAGTTCCAAGCTCAGAATTTGTGGACTGGAATAGGCTGTATATTTTATCAGACCTCCACTGGGCAGCATCCATCACCTACTTCCCTTTTACCTCCACCAGTAAGTAACAATTAAGGTGAAATTTATGACAACAACCCTTATAACTGATATATAGGAGAGTTTACAAACATCGACTTCCACAAACCAGCAACGCAGCTGCTGAAGAGAGAGTGGGGCAAAGCCAGGCTGTACCTCATCCCACCAAAGACAAGCCATCTTGAAGATGACCCCCAACTTTGCCCAAAACCCCCCTTCCAGTCCTGCCCATCCCCTTGAGCATGGCCTTGCCCTTGAGCAGCAATTTGCAAGCATAGAAAGTTAAAAAAAAATAAAACCAGTTTTCACACCCTTCAAAAAGAAAGCTCTGACTCAATGCCTTTCTGGTCTATCTGCAAAATGTCAATTCTTTTAGGAATTATTCTTGCAAAAGAGGAAAATCAAGATCATTTACATCCATTTATGCCCCAGCCAGCCTGGAACTCAAAGTTACTTCTTTATTTACTGCTACTGCAAGGTGTGAATGCGAAAAGGTCTTTCTCTTCCACATGATCCTTGGCAACCAGAGGGAGCAATCCCCAAATCCACGAGAGGGAGAGAACTCCTCGCCGTGACTCTAAGTGCGTGTCCCCCGAGGACCCGCTACCTCATCTCGCAGGCAGAAAAGGTAATTAGCAGTTTGAGTACCCAGAGGATCGTGATGTCTCTGCGAGATGTGACAGCATCAAACCCACCCCCGTTTGTCACCAGAACAGACCCAGAGCAGACACTCCGGCAGGTCCTGCAGTGACAAGCGCCGACACCAGTGCTCAGCTCAAAGCAGGGCAAACCCATGTCCTAGGACCCACCTCTGCCTCTTCCCACCACTCACAACACTTCAGCCAAGGGTAAATGTCAAGAAAACACCCGTAAGTGTGGAATTACACACTCAGGGCTTATTTTAAAAAAATACATAAATATATAGAATGAAAAAAAAAAAATCAAGCAGCTCCATCACCTGCAAGAGCAAGCAAAGCAGCTGATTTTTAACTGATAAAAGCCAGAGAAAAAATTTGCAGAAGTGGTTAAAAAAAAAGGCACTTGGCTTTATTTCACCTTTCATAATGCAAAATGGTGATGGCAAGAGTTAACAACAAAACAACTATTTTTTCATCCTAGAGTTACTTTTCCAACAGGCACCGAGAATTCATTTCATTCATATACTACTGTTGTTTAAAATTAGACAATTAAATTTTTAATTTAAAAGTGTAGGGGGGGAAATTATAGAGTGGGAGAAAAGGAGTTGAAGGCAGGAGCTGAGCAGTTTTGGAGCATACACATAGGTGTCCCCAGACAGGAGCTAATGGCCAAAGCCCCACAGCAATGGGACATGGATCCTTGTGAGCCAGTAAGGAAACAAAGGAAAAAATTACAAGAAAAATAGAATCTTAAATAATCTTAATTACTATGCAGTTGTATTTCAAGGGGGGGAAAAATCTTAAATAGTAAATAGTTTTAATTACACTGCAGTTGGTACTTCAAGGGAAAAAAACCTTACATAGTCCTAATTAAGGTGCTATATTTACATATGCAGATGCATCCTAATTCTTTCAATACTTTTGAATGGGAAGGACGATGAGAAAAAAGCCCAGATTTTTATCAATGTGAGATGCAGATCCACTGCAAATCTCTGCTGAGAAATAGAGAGTAAATACCTTTTTTAATGCCCTTTTGTGAGTGCCTGCTGTGCACTCAAATCCCTCCTCCTGTAGGGCTGCGTGTCAGTCTATATGTATTTATATGCACACACAGCTAGTAAAAACCCACAAACAAACAATAAAACACACACACACCTCTATCCAGAAATCCCCCAATAACATTTCAAGCCCCAACAAATTCACCAGCGGGAACTAAAACCCAACTTCTGCCCCAAGACAAAGGGGGGCAGGGAAAAAAAAAGCATGAGCACTTTTTGTCCAATTTCCCAGCTCTACTTTTTTTGCTGCTGCAGCAGCGCAGGCGGTGACACACAGACAGGGCAGGGACATGACATCCATAAAGCAAACAGGAGCTGAACAAAACACAAGGCGACGGCATTTACAAGCCGCTGACAAAGGCAGTCACTTCACTTTAAATAATGTGGCAGGCAGCAAAAAATATAGTAATTACAAAGAATTTCATTTTCATTAACTAATAAACCAAGGAAAACAATTTAAGTATCTGAATGTCATTTTTCAAATGAAAATAAACTGTAAACATTTGAATAACATCACAGCAGGGATAATATACCTAAGGAAACCTATTGAAATATGCTAGTGAATTCATCCTCTTTTATCACATTAAAACTGCAATTGACTGTAAACCTCCTACCACTCTCCGCTGAGACTTTAATTGTAAAGATTCCTGTTACATATCATATTAGAATTTAGTTAAAATTGTAGAACACATTATTTCCAATCAGACAGCCAACCATCACTCACAAAGATTTTTAAAAAGGTGATTAATAATTCATCTCAGATAAGGAAAAGATCTATATTTATACCATCTTCTCAGCCACCATAAACTACCTGACAATTGTTCAGTAATGATGCCCAGTAAATTCTTTAAAATGGTAATTTGTCATTCTGTCACTTCATTTGTGACCTAAAATTCCTCACTTGAGGCATCATCAAATAAATTAATCACTTTCCAGGATCCATTTCTCTGTTCTGCACGTTATTATGCCCAGGCTCTCTTGTGTTTCTCTTCATTTACATATATTTAATGGCTCAGCAGTGGTTCACTATGGCACATAACGCACACATCTCATTACAGGTGAAATATTCTAACTGCCACTATCACTGGGAAAGAAAATAACTCTCCCAATTTAATTTTCCTGATGTAACAAAACCATGATTCTTCACTATGAAATGTTGATGCCATCCATCAGTCACAATCAATAAAATCATCACAGAAGTACGCCTTCTTTAGCATCATTCCTTCATCCCCCTATTATTTGAGGGAGGTAATTAAACTCATAATATGTAATGAATGTAAATGAAGAAAAAACCCCGGCGTTCTCCCTCTAACTACGCTTATTTTACTGCTTTGATTTAAAGTATTTTTACACCCCACAATCTATGAAATACACAAAGCCCTGAAGGAAAGGCATCAGAAGTACAGTAAGCATCAATCAATACGTATAATGACTAATTAAAAAGGAACATATTTTAACATTAAAAAACCACCAAATGCTGTTATTTATGGATTTTTCACTTAAAATGATGCATTCCCTCTGGACTAATATATTTGCTGTCTCTCTGAAATATAGATCGCAACGCACTCGTTTTAGATACTGTTGCTCACACGTGTTAAAAACAAAACCCAAAGTGGTTTTATGGGCATGTGGTCCAGCACAACCAGTTAAATCCCCACATTTTATATATATAAATATATATGTGCAATCTCACCTCACACTAGAGAGAAAACCTTAATAATACCAGTCTCTCGCGTATGCCCTTGTAACATTACATATAATCTCACATAAATCAAGATAAAAGTTGTCACTTCTAGGAGACTTCTTAAAAAGCCCACCAAAAAATGAATAGTTTTAGAGCTCACTGTTTTTCCATGAAGAGAAAAGCAATGTCACCTCCCTCATAAATACCCACGTGGCTCGGCTTGCAGTGAAAGAGCAGGACAACTAACACTTCTCTTGGGACAAGGAACCCAAAAGGCACTGTCACTGCCCAGAGCCACCAGCACACAACAAACAGATCAAGACTTTCATGTCACCAACCATAGGAAGCCTAAAACAAGGTGGTCTCCTGGAGAACCTCCCCTCCTGACAGACATGGCCATAGCCTCAGCCTACAGGAACCAGACCTGGCTCAGGGAATCAAATTCCAACCACCAACTGCCTGTTCCCCATGGCTGTGAAGCTTTGGGGGAGATTTATCTTGTCCCTCACACCTTGGCTAATTTATCTACAGCTAGACCTGCACAGTACTTGAAGATGCCACTCGCATCTACTAGACCAGGGGTAGGGAGTATGGGCTCAAGGGGGATTTCAGTCCAAACTCCCATTAACCATATAAATAAAGGCCTTTGTCTTGGATTCCAACTTGGTTCTCCACCAACTTCATTCGGAAAAGACTCTTCAACAGTTTGCAAGTGGCAATTACCCAAGTTTGAAGCTGAGTGTTCAAGACTGAGGGTACAAAACTTGATGCTACAGGTGAAAGTTTAGCTTAAATCCTCCACTTTCTGCCTGCAGAGTGGGTTGATTTACTACAGAAGAACATTCCAAGGACTTTTAAAAAGAAGAGTCTGTTCATTGAGTTTGCCACATGGAAGCACTGTTAATTCAAGTACTCGAAGCCAGCCCTCCCCTTCACATTTCACACTCACTGACTGATTATTGGCATTATGCCTAATTTGGGATTGTTTGGCATCTCTACATAAGGAGCAGTTGAGCACCATTCTCCATTATCCACACCTGTATTTAACTCACCCATGCACTGAGGCCACCAAACCACTTACAGCAGGCTTCAAGTTCGTGTTTTGTCTTTCACTATTTAATTACACACAGCATTTTACACTCATTTTCACATGTCTAGCAGTTTCAGTCCCACAGAAGCAGAAAGTGGAACTCCCATTGGCTTCCACAGGACCAAGACTGCAGCCTTATGGTAACTTCCAATGACAGAAAAGAAGTATTACACTGACACATTTCTTCTTTCCTTATTTTTTTCCAATAACTGTTATCACCCTCATTGGACCTGGGGCCCAGGAGATGCAACAGAACCAATGAGGTTCTGTGACAGCCTTTACAAAACTTGGGCTTAACACATCCTGCCAGATCAGAACCATGATTCATTTTTACTGCTCATTAGGAGGCTTTGCTGGTACACTGTGAATACAGTATGAAGTCTGCTACCACCAATATTTGAAATTCTTTAATAACTACTTACATAACAGACACAGACACAGGGGTGCACATTGGCCTGAACGTGCGAGGACACAGGACTGTTATCACACTCAATCTGACAACTCTGATGCTTACTTTTGATGCAAATGAGTTTGTTACCAATTAGGAGAGACACATATATGGCTACTTGTGCTCCCTACAGCACCCTGCAATTACACCTGTTTTCTGTTTAAAAGTTTGCTCATAGAATCATAGAATAGTTTGGGTTGGAAGGGACCTTAAAGATCATCGAGTTCCAACCCCCCTGCCATAGGCAGGGACACCTCCCACTACATCAGGCTGCTCAATGCCTTGTCCAGCCTGGTCTTGAAC
>VZTY01012910.1:82254-94717 GCA_013400935.1 Turnix velox | reverse complement strand
CAACTCCTTCAGCCTGTCTTCATAGGGCAGTTGCTCCAGCCCTCTGACCATCTTCATGGCCCTCCTCTGGACCCGCTCCAATAGCTCAATGTCCTTTCTGTGTTGAGGGCTCCAGAACTGGAGCTCCAGAACCTCTTGATTAAGAGGTTATAAAAAAAGGAAAAAATTACAAAGTTAACGAGGTCAAAAGTGCTGAAGAGGAAGCTGAACCAATGTAAGAGTGAGCAGCTGAGGCCAGGCTGCACACAGAGCACACAGGATACGCTCTCAGCCTCTCCTGGCGGAGGTGCTCCTGTCCCTGGATCATCCTCATGGCCTCCAACAGGTCCATGTCCTTCTTGGAAGGCCCTGGAGGCAGTCAGCCTCGGGCTCTGTGGGATTTCAATGGCCATGGCAGTCACCCACCCATGGCCACTGCACAAGCTCCCACACACAAGGCTCTGTGGGACCATATCCGTACCCCGTGGGAGCTGCCACCCTGGGAAACACCATCAGCACCCCCCACCAATCGATCTGCGTGTTCAGCAGCAGAGCTGACTGGTACATCTGTTCTGTGAAAAAACATACATTCTGCCTCTAGTACAATCACTGTAATTAAAAATTAACACGCATTAATTGTTGGAGCTGATGTAAACAGCTGATGTTCCACTTAGCCCTGTCTTCTGTACATATCATTAGGCAAAGCCAAATATTGTTAAGTAAACAGGCAACACTTACAAAAAGAAACAGAAAACTAATTCCAACCAAATAAATTGACAACGCAGCACAAGTCGTATTAAAACAGTTGAGATAATTATTAGGCCAGTGGACTAACAGAGAGAAAATCATAGAAGACATACTTAATTGTTTGAATCTCATTTCAGTAAATGTATTTAGGCACAGTGTGAAATATAATTTAACTGAAGGCTCTTGCACTATTTCCCCAGAAGCAGGATGTGCAATATGCTCTTAAAATAAGTCTTAAGTTGGAGTCTGATACACAGGTAAAATAAATAACTTCTCAAATGCAGCAATCTCAACCAACTGCTTCAGCATCTACCAGTCTCAGGAGGAATCCAGGCTGGTTATGCAATGCTAAAGGGGTTGGGTTTTTTTCTTTTTTTTTTTTTCACTCTTCCTGAGATTCATCTGCAAAATTCCCTTCAATACCAGTGGGAGCTACAGGCAGACACCAAGAGAAGAACACACTCCTGAGGAGTTACATTCTACTTTTTATCGTTGTTATTTAAATGTCATGGCAAAATAATTTCCCCAATTTGTCTACAAAAAAAAGAGAGGCAAATAAAACCCCAGGAAGTGTGATGGGCGCTGCAGAGGCCGGGCTGCAGCGAGATCAGAGGCTGCCTCACGTTGCCTGGGGGGCTCAGCTGGCAGCACCCCCAGGCAATCTCCCTCCTCCCCCCCAAACCAGACAAGATGGAGTTTAAAGGACACCATGGAGTGAGGGAAGGGAACTCTGCAGCAGCGGGGACAGGAGGGTCACATCCACACTTCTTCACTCCCACACCTTCAGAGCCATCTGCACTGCATTAGGGGTGCAGGGCTCACCCAAAGGGGTTCATGCCGAGGACCCCCCAAGGTGAGTGCCCACAGGAGACCAGACTGTGACTCTTCTCCACCAAAGGCTAAGAGGAAAAGCACAAGAGAACCCAGGAACCACCATGTCCTTCCAGCCACACGCTGAACTCAGGGGGTTGAGAGCGAGCACTAATTACTTAGTGGCTCTTGTCATCTAAATGAGCCTGAAGTTAGTGAAATTTAGGCTCCCTACGAAAGACAAATTTTGTTTTTGCTTGTTTGTTTACAAAAAATCAATTTCAAGTGGGAACACCACTAAGGTTTGGGTTTGGTCTTCTTTTTTTCAAATAGACAAGATAAATTTTGTGTCTGTAATCACTGAGGAATCTCACCAATCTGCTCCAATCCCATTTCCATGTAGGCTTTGACAGCTTTTTCTCTGACACATTAATGAAGCAAGCACTGGGCCGGAACCCACAGCACCCCAGCTTCCATTTCATCCCCCACTTACACCTCCCCAAGACTGGAGCTGGGCTGTTCTGGACATTTCCAAAAGCCACAGTCATCCTCTATTTGCTGGGAGTCATACAATATGGAAAAGCACAAGACAATTGGACCTTTATATCCCTGCTGCACTTGGACAATGGGTTGAGTATTTGACCTACTAAATCTGGTAAAACATTTCAGTCCTGGAGGACCTTCCCATTGCAGAAGTTCATTTTCTGACAACCACCACAAGCCTGCCACGTTTCAAAGTGCCACCACACCTTGCCAGCCAGCTCCTTGCCCTGGCACCCCTCACAGCTTCCCAGCCCCGCTCAGCTCTTTCATAACAGTATCAGGCTCATGATGAGCCAAATGAGTTCTGATTTGTGCTATTTAATGTCCTAATGGCTTGACTAGTTAGCTAGATAATTACACAGTGTGATTTATCCAACCCATTTATAAATATTTATAATAATGGATAGATTAACCTTTGGGATTTTCTATCCTGCAATCCCATCGGCAGAAGAGGGATCGCTCCACCACAGCAGCGAGCGCCAACGCCTGAAACTGGGGGCAGTGGGATGGGGACACGGCTCAGTTCTCGGCCACACTGGCCAGTGCTAAGGTGTCCTGGCCAGAACACACACACACCATCACATTGCATCCTCCTCTCCCACAGAGATGACTGGAAGAAGCCAATCTCCATTTTTTTCTATGTTTCTCAGTTTTACTTCATCGAATCATAGCGGTTTGTGTTGGAAAGGACCTTGAAAGATCATCTAGTGCCATCACCCTGCCATGTTGACAACCTACATCATAGAATCATAGAATAGTTTGGGTTGGAAGGGACCTTAAAGATCATCTAGTTCTAACCACCCTGCCATAGGCAGGGACACCTCCCACTAGATCAGGCTGCTCAGTGCCTTATCCAGCCTGGCTTTGAACTCCTCCAGAGAGGGGGCATCCACAACCTCTCCAGGCAACCTGTTCCAATGTTTTACTCATTGTAAAGAATTTTTTCCTTAATATCTAGCCTGATTCTGTTTAATCAGGAAAATGAAAACCTGAGAAGATAAGGAATCTTGCACTTTTACTGCCCAACAACACCACGGAAGAAAAGAACTGAAAATTTCTCAGAGCTCAGTGTCCAGCAGAGCCTCAGATGAAGCTGAACAACTGTTTTGGCTGGGTTTGCTCCCTGCCCAGGCACAGGGACAGGGGGTGGCTCCAGAGGGGACGGTGAGTCACGGCAGCCAGCAGCAGGCACAAGTGGCACTTTGTGGGCAGCGTCGGGAGCCACCACCACTGCGACAGCAACGCCAACGCCGCGCTCGGCCGGGACAAAGGCTCAGTGTCTGCCACTGCCGCCGGGAATGGGCTCGACCTGCACAAAGGGCAAAGAGCAGCACCCAGAGCTCCTCTGGCCAGCCCTTTGCAGGAACAAGCCATTTGGGAGACAGTCCCACTCCACATCTTTTGTCTTTTTCAAATTTGAAACCCATACTAACATGGAAAGTGCTAGATATGACTCTGTCTGGCAAAGCTGTTCTCAGGACTGGCAAAAAATTATGCTACACAACAGATAACAAACAGGGAATACAATTTGGTTTTCCATGGTAATTACTTCCTCAGATCTTTTCACTTCCTTGGAGGAGATCCAGGCCCATGTCTATCACGTCTCTGAATTTCAATACAGAATGAGCTTTCCAAACTGCAGGTTTGTGTCCCAGCAGAACAAGAAGAAAAGGCACTCCATGCCTTGGCTAACATTTGTGAAAGTCACAAACATGAAGCAAGTCTTTGTATACATCATTAAAATATTAAATACAGTAAAACTGAATAGTGTGGTCAACTTGTACAGTTGTTGAGGAAGTAAAATAATTAATGGCCATAAAGAAAAGTCACTTTCCAGACCTTTCCTTCTGAGCTTCCTACAAACCTGCAAGTACTTGACCTGGTTGGAGAGGGCTGGTGAGAGGTGTCCATGCCCAGGGCAGGGGCTTTGAACTAGATGATTTTTGAGGTCCCTCCAGCCCCAACCACTCCATGATTCTATATTTACATGTGTATTTATTTCACAGTTCCCTTTCCCTGTGGGGCAGTGGGGAGGCAGCAATGGTCTGTTTGGGGCCACCAGCTCCCACCCAGAGTCCCAGCAGCTGAGAGACAAGGTGCCTATGATGTGGTGACAAGTGTGTGGCTGCTGGTAGATGTGGATTTGTCACAATATTACTGAGTGTGGCATCAGATGTGTAGGGCTGTTGGAGCCGAGTGTGTTTGCACAGCTGCTCCCTGGGAGCTGTGTCCTCCCTGGGCTGGGCTCCATCCAACTCTCCCCTCCCTGAGCCCAGCTCCCTCGAGCTGCCCTGCCATCCACTTGTCACCCCAAATTTCCCTGTGGAACTTCTCCAAATGCCAAGAACAGCAGACAAAAACCTGCCTCCCACTGACTAACTGTCCCCTTCCCAGTTCATACCAGTCTCCCACCACGTGAAGGGGATGACTCACAATCAGACAGAGGTGGCACAGCACATTCTAGCACTGACACTGGTTGGAAAGTAAGCTTTCAAATAGTGTAGAGAGGGTTTTTTTTAAATATTCCCCCCCTCCTGTTGCTGCTGTCCCTGCCCACTGGCAGTCATTCCACAGCCTGCTCAGGATGCTGGAATCTGGTTGGGGATCTGAAATTCAGCCCCGGGGCTGCACACAGCAGCGAACCAGCACAGAAGAGGGAGGTTTGGCACTGCCATGAGAGGATGCTCCTGCACCAAAGGGAGAGGAGAGCCACAAATGAGCCGCTGGAGACCCCCTCCAGCTGTGCAGCACATCTGCGGGGAGGCAGCCGCTGCCTTTGTGCCCGGGCTGCTTTAGGCAATCTCACATCCAGCCGGCTGGGGGGCTCTGGGGACAGCAGAGGAGGGAAGGAGGGAGGGGCAGGGAGCACATTAAGGCAGAGCTGCCGGATGTCCAGCTCATTTCCAGGGGGAAAAGCATCACACCACTGCCCAGACCCAAAACCAAACCCTCCTGCCTTCTCCATCATAGTTCACGAGCATCCCAAACAGCGAGTGCAAAGGGGAAAAGGTGTACTGCTCATACTCTAACAAAATTATTCACCTGTAACCAATGCAATGAAGAAAACCCCACCGAATAGGGGGAAAAAAAAACCCTGTTAGTGAAGGAATCCATCCTTCACTATTAACATCCTTCAAATTTCAGAATTTCATCACAGGCTTCCCTGAACAGCCCAAACAGCCAGGAGCTAGCCCTTCCTGTCTCGGTCCTCTCTGGTGCCCACAATGATGGTGGCCTTGATGCAGTAGCTCAGCTCAAGGCAAGGACATGGCAGTGCACAAGGTCCCTCCCCAGGCCAGGAAGGACATCCCTGATGTGGTGGACATGCCAGGGAGAGGTGGACACATCCTCATGCCATTGAGGATGATGCCCCACCACAGTGGTTTCTGCTTTCCCACTTGCTAGCCATGGAAGAGGAGTGCAGAGCACAAAGAGACACTCGCTGACACAACCTTTTAAAGTAAATAAATCCTTGAAAAAGTAATAGCCTCCAACATGACTGTATTCCCTGATAAAGCATTAAATGAAACCCACCATTCCCAGTCCAAATAATTGCCTTTGTTTTCATCCCTTTGCCTGGCACGTGGCAGGAGGCTGAGGAACAGACTGAGTTTTTCTGAACTATAATCAGACAGTTCATAAAAATCCTAATGGAAATGAAGATTTTGCTATTTGGAGTGGTCAAATTTCCATTTTCAAACACATCACATTTTAAAACCCAGGTTGGCATTTTGGTTTGCTGAGAGTTTTAGGATAATAGCAAATTACACAGAAAATCTACCAATTCTTTGTCAAGTGAACTATGCAAAAAGGAACCATTAGTTCATAGTTCACCTGTGAGATGGGGAGACATCCTGAATAATAATTTTTTAGAGACTGCGAAGGGCATTTATTCACAAATAACGCTCACTTCTGTGGGGTCAGGACTGTAAAACCCCTCTGCTCCAGTTTCCCTGAAGGTGTGTTTGAATAAAGGTCTTCCTCAGAAAAATGAGAAGGGAATCTAAGCATCCTATGTAAGCATCAATCTCACCTCACCATGGATGGAGAACAACAATGTGTATCAGCATCCCATCACGGTCCCAGGGGAGTGAATCCTCTGGAAGCCCCAGCCTAAATGAGGAACCAGAGCTGCCTCCTCATCCCACCAACATTGCCAGCTACCTGTTCCCAGTTATTCTTAAAATATGGCTTTTACACAGCTTTCACATTACCTTCGTAGCTTTGCTAGGGCTACATTTTTTTTTAACTCTGTTGAGATTTTAACAATAAAAAACCCACCTAACCAAAACCCAAAGACAAGAAATTGCTATTTTATTCCATGTAAAGTTAAGCCCTGCAGCATCCAGGAGACTCCCAAATCAGAGCTTGAGGCCCTGGTATTTAGGAACTGAAAACTCCACCCAGAGCAGACTATGAAGAAAAGATATAAAAGACTGGTAACTAAATGAATCTACTTTTCTCTTTCCCCTCCCAAATACCAGTGCCCTCAGGCATCACCTGCACAGAAAAGGGTCTGGGACTGGGGCTTTGAAGTGAGGGTAGAAAAGGGATCCCCCTGGAATGTGCTGCATTTGTCACATGCTGGGACACACTCAGCTGCAAATGTCTTTAATTTTGGCTTTGGGGATCTGGAATGATCTGAAATGTGATGTTTGCAGTGAGCTAGGCTCTGGGTATTCCTGCTAAACAGAGTTGAAAATACCAGTGATACTTCACTGTAGGAACACATCTCCAGCTCACAGCCCAACAATGCACCAGAGAGCACCAGGAATTTGTGCAGGTGTTTTAGGTTTTTTTTTTTGCTTTTAATTCTGAGAGAAACCTCAACAAGTTGCTCTAGGAGAAGGTATTTTATTCTACCCTGATAAAGAAGCATCTTTGCTGTGATTAACAGCAGACAAAAGGCATTTCCACAGACAGTCCAGCCCCTCCCTCAGCTTCAGCATCACCCCACAGACATGGGCAGTACAAGCCATCACCAGACTTAGGGACCTTATCCCCTGGGAGATCCCAAAGGAGCATCCAATAAATATAAAGAGCATCCAGACAGGAATGTTGCTGCATTAAAAGGAGAAATCAGCTCAGCTTGAGCCTTACCTATGTTTTGGAAAACAGAACACAGAAGGTTTTCTAAAGCCCATTTGGCCACTAGAAGAGTTTCAAGGAATCTCAAGCTCTACAAAAAACAGTTCCAGTCATTCTCACCCTCATCCCCAGTTTAATGTTTTAGCAACAACCTTGAAAAGCTGAAGAAACAGGCACCCACAGCATTGCCCCCACATTGACAGCACATCCCCTCAGCCCAGGAGAAAGTGATCCCAACCAGAAACAAAAGCAACAGTGAATTCTTTTCCATCAACAATGAGCAAAACTCCAGCTCTCAGCAGCCTTAGGGATCAGCAAAAATATCACTTAACACAAAATTTACATTTTAAATAAAGCATTTCTAAGTTTTCCACAGCAAAACAACAGCTTTTTTCCACTTCCACTCGCCAAGAGCTTACCTGAAGGCTCTTGTCCCCAGGACTCCACTGGACACTTTACATTTCTCCAAAGGCTTTGCTCAAGCCCAACCAGCTCACAAAGAAAAATGTCCAGAATCTTCCTTCTACCCAGGAGGCCACAGCAAGATGAGGAAGAGGCTGATTGTCTTTACCACCAGCTGTGGTCAACTTTGGTGTGGTTCAGCTAAAGCTCCAGCAGCTGCCTCCAAGAGGCCCGTGATGGGATCACCTGTGAACCAGCCCAGTAGGAATGAGTCTCTGGAAAAATAAGAGAATGTAAAAGCCCTTAAAAGCCTCCCAAACTGTGACCCACTTCAGGAATCACAAAGAAATCAATATGGCTTTGAGTACAGGCGCTCAATGCTCAGCTGTTGGTCGAGGGATTCAAAAACAGTTTCCAGTCTTGCACCTCCTGAAAGTTTTTTTGAACCCATGTCGTTTTGCTCACTTAAGAGTTTAAATAAGCATTTGTCATTCTGTTCTTTTTTGTTTTCAAAAATGTGGAAGTTTCAGGACAATTTTTTATTCTAACCAGCTAGAAGGGGTCCAAACAATCCCAGAACCCCCTCTGGAACAGGACAACTGAAGGTTGGGTTGTCTGGGTTAGCCCCACACTCAGCTCAGGTGCCTGATACAGGATGTGGCACCACTCATTCCAGCTTCTGCTGCTTCTGTGAGGGCTGTAATTTCTTCCATAACCCTTGTTTCCTAGGAGAAATTCCACAGTGATAGTTACAGGATGGTATGCCCTGTGGTTTTACCTATGAGGGGACTTATGAAGCACCATGGCAAGGAAATTTCCAGACCCACCCTTGACTGGAAGATGAGCTTCGTGCTTTCACCTTGTCCCATCAGCCACCCACCTTGATTTGCCAGTCAAGGTAGAAATTCCTTGGAATTTGAGGTGGTGTCAGGAGCCTAGGACAGTTAATCCATCCCATAAGAGAGTTTTCCTCAGGAACCTGACCCTGGATTTCCCACCTCACCCATCCATGGGCTCAGCTCACCTCACTGCCCAAATCTCTCTCCATTCTCTTTACTAAAGATTCAGCTGCTGTGCATTAAACCAACCCTCCTCACCGGCAGGTGCTCACCACTTTTCAGGCTTTAAATGTTACCCTTGCTATTATTTATAAAGGTAACATCACAATTAAGAATATCTGAATAATTCAGAAGTGAGCACGGAGCACTCAGTCTCACACCCCCCCCTGCTGAAGAGGCTTTACAGCACAGGGTCTTCATGTTATTGCAAAGCACTGGCTCCTCTTGGCAAAAGGGATGAAAAGTTACTAATTTCAGGCTTTAGTTGAAACCCTTTAATCTAACAAGTGCGTGCCTTCAGTGAGAACCTCCTTATCTCCTAAAGCCCCGGCGGGGCCCTTCCCAGCCTTTGTCTCATTCCCACCTTATCCAGGGTGGGCCAGGAGAGACAAAGGGGACACCACCTGAGAAAATCACGACTTAGTGGGGCTTTTCTTCCTAAATCCTAACCCGTACCCTTGTCAAACATTACACAACACGTTCGTTTCATCGCAATAAATAACGGTATATAATTAAAATTCCACTCCTTGGTGGGGAGGGGAGTGATAAACTGTTTGTGAATTGGTAATTCTATTTATTAAAAACAGGGGCATTAATTTTGACACGTTGAATTACAACACAGACAAACAGATCTTGTGTTTTAATTAAATGCTTCTATTTGAGGAGAGTTTTTTGTGCTTTGTTTTTTCTCACATTCAGATGCAATCCCAGATTCTGCCATTGGTGGGGCTGACTCCCATGGGGCACCCCATAGAACCTCTCCCAGCACTGGGGGGGTCTCACTGCAGCCCCCCATCCCTCCAGAGCCAACAGCCTGGGACCAACCTCCTTCTCCCACTGCCTTCCCCCACATCTCCTCCTTCTCCCAAGCTTTAATGATGTTTCCAGGTGCCACAGCATTTCTTATTTTCTAATGCTGAAGCAGAGCTGAGTCTTAAAAAAAAATAAATAAAAAAAGCCCAGCCATACTGCTTTGAGGTTTCTTTCACATTAAGCTGCATTTAATATTCATTTCACATTTTTTTTCTATTAATTAAAAGTAAACCGTGTATTGTATGGTACATTATCCCTCTAACAGCCCCATGTGGAGATCATGAAGTGGAAGACTAATGGTGTAGACTTTAGCATTTAGTTTTAACCAGAATAATTTACATATCTGTGAGAAGAGTCCGAGGCATGTGTAAATAAGCAGAACTCTGAGATATCAAGACCTTGCTTGGTTTACTATGGACTGGAGAGCCATGGGCTGTGCATTTATTCCATCAGTCAGCTAATTTAATGAGACTTTATTCAGCATCCATTTCTGCAGAAGACACAGGAGTTATTATTAAGGAGAGGCATATGGCAGTAAGAAAAATGTGTTTGTTTGCTTTTTTATTCTATTACCCCCAAGTAGCAAAGGTGATTCCATTCACTGTTCATTAAAGTTTACCTTTATAATTTATCAAAGGAGACCGATATCAACAGCTTTATGCTGAGATTTCAGAATTCGAGACTGATTAGAATTTAATGGAAAAGGCCACGGATTTGGGGTGGGTTTTCAAGAAAAATAGCTTCCCAACTTGAGAGTATGGGTTCCATTAATGTGCATCGCCATTAGAAAGCTCTATAAAACACATCAGAGGCACGGCCTGAGCACTGAAATGGCATTTTCTCTTCAAAAATCTGCGTGGGAATTATTTAGCATAAGTCTAGAGAAAGCAAAGTTCCACAGGAAGGCTGGCACAGCAGAGAATTTTTTTCTCCACTTTTTCCACTTCTACTGTGGAAAAAACCCACAAATATTTCACATGGGTACTTCAATGCTGGCCAACACTGGGGTTTTATCTCAGAACAGCATTTTCCTTTCCAATCTGCTTATTAGTTTAGTCTTTAAAATGATATGGAAATGGAAGAAAGGAGGTTTTCCATTCAAACGATATGACTGAAAAGACTTTGTTTCTCTTGCTTTCATTTTTTTCCCTTCTCACTGGTAGCGTGGTTTTGGAAAATTAATAAAAGCAAGTATAAAACCGGAGGAAACTGAGAGGGAAAAGAGCTGCCTTTTAGTCACTTGAAAGCTCCTGCCACTTGAAATGCACTGGGCTTTCTGAATACAAATTTCAGGAAATCAGAAGTGGTACATCCCTCCACAATGATAAAAGCAACCTGTGCTTTGCAAGGAAAGCAGAGGAAGAGCAAAAAGCCCATCTCCAGTGCAGTCCTGAGTCCTCCTTCCCAAAGCCCACTTGTCCCTGCACAATCCTGCCCAGTGAGCCCACAGCAGTGCCTGGGTTCTGGAATTCCCTATGATTCATTCCAGTGACCTTTTAATCTTTTGTGTGCCCCACGTTGCCTGTGGCTCCTTGTCTTTCCCAGCAATGAAGTGTAGAGAGAGACCCAGCTACAGACCCCACCAGCTCAGGTGGCTCCAAGCCCCATCCAACCTGGCCTTGAACCCCTCCAGGGCTGGGACAGTCAAAGCTTCTCGGGGAAGCCTGGGACAGGGGTTTCCCCCACTCACAGCAAAAGACTTCTCCCTCAGATCTCACCTCAATCTCTCTCTTTCAGTGTCAAACCTTTCTTCTTCATCCCTTGGTTCTCCCCAGCATCTCTGGACCCACTCCAGCAGCTCCATGCTGTTGGTGCCCCAGAGCTGGAGGCAGTTGCTGGGGGGTGTATCACAGAGCAGAGTGACCAGGTTTGGTACCTCACCCTAAGAAGTCTGACATTGATACTAAGAACTCAGAACAACCAGTTCATGAGAAACCTGCCCACCACACAAACCCTCACAAGCCTTCTCCTGGCTGATTTGGCATTGCAACGTCTTCTACAAAGCCCTCACTATGATTTGTCAAAAAGCACCTTTTCTGAAGGTCTGAGCACCATTTTTATGTTGCTTTCTTGTTTTCTCCTTGTGCAGAGACGAAAGGGAAGAGAGGTTCCAAGTCTGCCTCTGCCACGCGATTAGACCCATGAATCTCATTAGAATAATAAAAATATGGCCTACTTATGGCTTCAATTAAATGTTTCCTAAGTGAGAAATAATTAAAGATTGCAGAGTCTGCTCTACGACTAAACTAAAAAAGCAAATCTGGGTCTCTCTGTTGACACAAGAAAGCTACTGATCAGAAGAGGAGGGCACAAATGGCACTGGCAGACAGGCTTTCTGCCCTCTAACAGGGCATCAACTCCTCCAGCCCTTCTGTCCCTAAGTTTAACCATAAAGCATTTTTATGTAGCTGCTGCAATGACAAGCTTTAAATTCACTCTACCCTAAAATAATACACGCACATAGAGAAAAGGATGCACATCAGAAGCTTGAGCACAGCTCTGCCACAGCCACACATCAACTCACAGCCTCGGATGCAACAGGAAATTCCTGGCCAACTGGGAATTTGTGATCCAAACAATGGGCAAATAAATAAGTAAACCCCCTTAGACTCATTCACATAATTTGTTCAAAGAGTACTCAGATGAAAAGGAAGTAAGCAAGTGATTGAAAAAAAATGAGTAGTAAGAATCACCAAAGCACCCTGGTGAGTAAGAATTGTGGTTGGCTCTCAGCAATTTTTGCTGGGATTTGGCTTTCAGAGATGACGGGATGCTGGAACGTCAAGCCTCGCCTCTCTCAGAACTAGCAAAGCCCTTCTGAGCACACTTGCCCAGTGGCAGGTTTTTAAGCATTGTCTCTAAGGAAATGGCTCTCAGTGCTGCCGCAGGGGCCGTGCCTGCACGTCCCACCTGGACCCACATGCACTCACACCCCACCTGGCTACTCACACAGCACACACACCCTCCCCAGCCCCACGCACACAGCACACACTCACACCCCACCTGGCCCCACACACAGCACA
>VZTY01012910.1:60322-81276 GCA_013400935.1 Turnix velox | reverse complement strand
CTCACACCCTGCCCAGCCCCACGCACACAGCACGCACACCCACCCGGGCGGGCGCGCACAGCACGCGCTCACACCCCTCTCGCCGCGCAAGGAGCTGGATTACAGACCGTGACCAGCGAGACCCTCACATGACAAAGCCTTTGTGTAATTAATATGCAGGGTAAAATGCTCCCCGGACGGCTGCTAAAGCGATTTAAATCATGCACATAAAAAATGTAATCACAAATTTCGCATGGTGGACATTGTAGTCACACTGTGCTTGATTGCATAGAAGGTTCCAAGTGTGTTTTAAATGTCCTTTAAGATTGAGATTAGGACTTGTACTTACAAGATGCATATTAATCTAAAACTCAACATTTTTCAGTGTGGGATCACAGTGGGAGAACATTATGGGCAATAGAGGTTCATTCTAATCCCAGTAGGTAATTACACTTTGAAATAATATTCTTTAATTAAATCTTGTTTGCAGTTGATTGATTTAAACACTAAATCTAAAAACCTAAATTTGAGTTTTTATCAATTTTTGATGCTTATTGCACAGAACTTGGGCTTTAATTGATGTTTCTGAAGTTTTTAAAGCTCTCGTCCACCGTATCCTGGCTGAATTTATTGTAATTACTAGCATCATTCTTTTGCACCACAGACAACTTCCACTGGAAGCCTGATAATTTTAAGTACTTTTGGACCGTAAAATGCATGCTACATACTTGCTATGGGAGAAGGCCAGTGTTTTGCTCAGCTTCTTCCATAAAGCATCCCATTTACTCCACCTAAGCTGTTTTCAAAGCCCTGGAGAAGGGACAAAGCTTTCTGGATGTTGGCTGCAGCTGAGGACACGCAGTCCTGGTGAGATGAGGGCCCAGCTTTAGGGACAATATCCGTGTCCCTCAGACACGTGGTCTGCCCACCTCTGGCACAAACAGCTCCTTTCTGGGCTCTAGAACATCCCTTGCTGGGGACATGGAGAGAGACAGGGCTCCTGCCACCAAGTATGAACCTAGAGATGATCTATCTATTCACATTGTCTGTTTCATCAGCCTGGAGAAAAGGAGGTTGAGGGGAGACCTTTGTACCTCCCAGCCCCCTGAAAGGAGGGTGCAGCCAGGGGAGCTGTGCTCTTCTCCCTAAGAGCATACCATGAAACAAGAGGCAAGAGCCTCCAGTTGCACCAGGGGAAGTTTAAGGTGGAAACTACAAACAATTTCTTCACTGAAAGGCTTGTCAAGCACTGGAAGAGGCTGCCCAGGGCAGGGGTTGATGGAACATCCCTGGAGGGATTTCAGAGCTGGACAGACACAGAGCTCAGAGAGATGGTCTGGGGCTGGTTCTGTCAGAGCGGGTTGGACTCCATGAACTGAAAGGTCCCTCCCAGACTGAGATTCTGTGATTCTATTCTGACTTTTTCTTAAGTGCCCAGATGTAGGAAAGGCACAGATACCCCACTCACACATCTAAGTCTTTACTACGCACTGGGTTTTTTGCTTGCTAATGTCCATCCCAGCAGCTCCACCACACTTGAAGTGCATGATGTGCTGGGTGTGATACATCTCTTTAATACAATGATTTTAAAGAAATACAAGAGAACCAGACCAGCCTTTCTGTGCTGCTGCAGCCATTCTAAAAGCATCTAAAGGCTGATTAAGACAATAGACAAATGACTGCTCCTTAACAAAAAATGGAAACTCCTGTGTGTTCCCCCTGCCCAGAGCTTTCAACACCCCACCATCAGATCTGGGCCATCTGCATGCCCCATGCAGAAGTGTAATCCCAGAACCATCTCATTTCACATTTAGCCATTAAGGCTTTGATGGCCGTTAAGAAGTAATATGATTAAATAATTAAATCACAGAAGAGCTTACACCCTGGGAGGCCTGAGGCTGTGCTTGGACTTCACGCTGCCCCCACAGCAGCTTTCCCCCACCTTGCAAAGTCTGACCATTGGCCTCCTGTCAGCCCACAAGGACCCCATTTTCTCTTGGCATGTTTGATCCCATAATAGCATCCTGCAAGAGCTGGGACATCGCCCAGGGTCCTCAATGTGGTGTAGAAAGGACCATCAGCCATCATCTTCTCACCATGGGTTTCACCACTCAAACTGGCCTCTGGTTGTGGCAGCAGGAGCACGGGGATCCCCCCAGGGATGGTCCAAGAGCCAGGGGACATGGTGCTATCACCTGGGAAATGCTGAGGACCACATCTGTGCTCGCATCGAGGCAAATTACACACATGAAACTTTAAATAAGCCTCTACAGGGCTGACCTTTTCCAGCGCGTGAAACTCCATATCCCAAACTTCAGGATTAAGTCGGTTGTGCTGAGAAACAAACTTTTAAAATACTTTGTTTCACCACAGCCTTCCTCCACGGTCCCAGCTGGGCAAGGAGAAATGGGCCTGAATTCAAATTGTGCTCTGCTACATAATGATATCATGTACATGTCTTACAGTAAATTAAATTCATGATACTATATATTTAGTAACAGAAAATTCACATCTTTCCGCGGCTGCATTTGTCACATCTGAGAAAAAACAAACTACTGTATGGAATGTTTTATTAAGATGACTTCACTGTTGTGAGAAATGATTAAGTCTCTGTAAGAGCAAAGCAAGAGCACAGGACCTCAGTCATTGTAGCACTAATATTAATCACACAAATAATATAAGTGTCTTACAGTAATCCACATTCCCCTAAAATATATATTATACATCCTGAGGGCAAACCGTAAGACGACCGACTCGGAATAAATCCCTCAAGCCATAGTGGCCAGGAGAAAACCATTTATATTCTGACAGATTAATGTATATTTTGTTATGCGTAACAAATGAAAATATTTACAACGCTATCAGAGAGAGCTAAAGAAAAATTAAGTCCCACTAATCAATGCATTCCAAGCATGGATTTAAATTCTTTCCAAATCTTCCAATTTCCTCCAAAAAAATCAGCATAAGCTAAACAACTGTGTTTCTATCAGTTACTCATTGTTATGCTTCATCTTAAAATTTTTACTTAAATAATTCTGATGGACTAAGGTGAAAAAAATAAAGAAACTTCAGGTGCTTGATGAATTTGCTAACAGAGAAATGATTCAAAAATGAGTTCAATCTCTCCAAATTATGCCCTTTACTGACATTACAACAATAAAGGGAAAACAAAAACATATAAAGAAAAAAGAAGAAAATTCTGTAAATGGCAGCCTCAGAAGGACTCAGTCCAAACACACGGGGAGATTTGCCTGGAAGGTGGGAGCATAAAGTCCCTCCCTGCCTGGATCTGCAGCATGGCAGAGGGGCTGTGGGTGGGACAGGCACTACTCACCACTTCTAACCACAGAAAAAAGTTTATTTCGCCCAGTTCTTCACTTTTTACACACACAAGATCAGATTCCCACACATTGGGAGGATCTCTGACACCTGAACGGAGAGCTCTAAAGCACCTGAGGTTTATAAGAGTTTCTTAACTTTAAAAAAAAATCAAAAACCTTTAGAATTCTTTAATAGCATTCTTTCCTGAGCAAGTATCTCCTCTAGCTCTTCACACTTTGTTGGGTTAATATCTCTCATACAGCCCTGTTGTAAACTCTGCTCTTTACACAAGGACTGCTACTCCCTGTAGGAGAGGAGAAAACGTTACCACTTCTTACACAACTAAAAATTGACCGTCCTTCCACTTAACCTATTCATCCCCATCTCCTCCTCCTATTATTTCCAAGCAATTTTGCGAGATGACTATTATGCAAATGCTACAATAAAAATCTTATTTTCTGCTTCCTTTTTTTCAGAGCCCTGTTCTATTTACCTCCATTCCCTCTCTCTGATGGACTTCCCAGACAAAAAAGGAGAGAATAAATGTGCTCGTTATTGACCCGAGGCTGAGGGAACCCAGCATGAGGTCAACTGCTGCAACAGAGATTTACAAAATCCCTTCCCACCCCATTTCCCCACTGCAGTTCCAGCAAAGCTCCTCATCCTCCACCTTCCTTAACAGGTTCTGCCATTCCCATTGAGACTCCCAAATTGTTGTTCCTTTCTGTCCTCTGATGCCTAAGCTCCTCTAAATCTTGCACAAATAAAACTGGTGCAAAATCCTGGCTTTCTGCTTGTGATCTAGAGCTCCTCTCAAGACCAGTTCACCCTGTGAAGAACATCAATTCTCCAGTTCTGCCAGACAGCTTGAACTGTTTCACCTGAAACTTTGGAGAATCCTTGTTGATCTCCAGTATGCAAATGTCCACAGAAGTACCTGCTGCTGGAGGATGCCTTCATCTGCTGCAGGCATTGCTTTGTCTATGGAAAATGCCAAAACGTGAGACTGAACAGTCACACTCCAAGTTCTACCCATACCCCAGCCAAATGATAATTACAACTAATTACTATAGCTTAGGATGCATTCATTAATGTAAATGAACACATTAGCTGCTTCTAAAATGAAGTTAATTTCAACTTCTACCAAGCATCAAGAATATTCTTCCCATAGCTCAGCATTTTGATACATTCAGGGTGGACTCAGCTCCTGCTCCTCTGCAGGTGAAGCAGGACCCACACTCCTCCCACTCCCTGGGAGAAGCTCATGGACTTCCCAGTGGGTGTTTAAGGCTCTCCAGCACTGCTCACTCTCCAAAGACACTGGGCATTTAAGGGTCTCCAGCACTGGTCCCCCTCCAAAGCCCTGCTCTCCTTTGGAGCCTCTCAGCCCAGCAGCCAAGAGGTTAAGTGGAAGCAGAGATTTCTGGTAGCTGCAGACAACATCAAAGCAGGTCTGAGAAGAAGGTGTGGGGCAGGCAGGGAAGGCTCACCACTGAGTTTTCAATTACACTCTGTTTTAGGGCTACAAAATGGCATATTCCTTTTCTACATGCTCCCTGCACTTACAGCACAACCCATTATTAAGCTATTAATCACCTCTCTCAATTAATTGTTCTAAAATGACCCAGGCTTTAGTAGTTGTGTTGCAATTGAAAAGCTCACTTATTTTTGGAAAGGTAAAGTCTCAGGCAGCAGTAATTTGAGACAGGCGGGCTATTAGCCACTGTTTAGAATCTCAATTACTCTGAAGAAGGATAATTACAAATAAAACAAACTTGTGATCCCCCATCAGTGAGAAGGGCTTCTTTCCTGCTTTATGGAATATA
The DNA here is from genome assembly GCA_013400935.1 of Turnix velox. NCBI lineage: Eukaryota > Metazoa > Chordata > Aves > Charadriiformes > Turnicidae > Turnix > Turnix velox. The sequence goes on along the minus strand of VZTY01012910.1, from coordinate 76,150 downwards.
CGAGCAGTTTTTCATCCGCTGGATTTAATTTCCACATGAAAAATTGACCTTAACAGTATGAAGTATGGCTACAAGTAAAAACTGTGTTTTCATTGAGGAGAATAAATGCATTTCCCGAACGCTGGCTGTTAAAGCTAATTGATTTATTGGCTCTCTATATAGTGTACTATTGTCTTTGCACTCATGGGACAAGGAAGCTCTTGAGAACAGAACTAAATTCTGCCACAGCAGTGTGACAGCTGAAGAGGGCTTTTTTCTTTCTTCCTTTTAATATAATCTGCAAGTTTCTCAGTGCCCACAGAAATCCATCCAGGACTGGGGGAAACTCACTGGACTGTTAGCTTACTGGATGGTTTTAAATTTTTTATTATTATTTTAATGCTATTTAATACTATTATTTTAATATTATTGTGACATTACCAGCAGCAGGCTACTTTCTTTTAATCAGGCTACTTTCACAGCAAAACATTTGTGTTCAAGCAAGTGTATACTATCAGTCAAAAGAGAAATCAGAAATTCCCTTCCCCCCCCTTTTTTTTTTTTTCATCATAAGGATAGCAGTCAAGAATTCAGTAGGAAATAAAGGCTCTGCAAAAATATCACTCCCCAGTAATGAAAACAATTTTAAAATTCATGAAATAGCCAAATATTTGTTATGATCTCCTGCTTTTAGGTTTTATGTAAATGGGTGCCTATAAGATGAGAGAAGGTGCTTGGTAGCAGGTGGAAGCAAACTCACATAATCATACCAATAAAAAAGCCCCAAGGAAAAACAAAATAAGATGAAAAATCAATACGGGGTGTTGTTCTCCAGATACACTATTAAAATGTAGTTTCCACAGTTGCACTGCTGTCCTTGGTAAGGGATGATCCCTTTGCTCTGAGGGAAGCTGAGGGACAGGTTCTCCCCCTCAGGTGTATAAAAGCCCCACCGAGAACAGGGGCAGCAGCACAGAGAGCAAGACCAGGGCACAGCAATGTACTGGCAGGCACCAAGCCTGAGATTCCACAAGGACAGTGACAATGAAAAACACCCCAAAGTTTTCAGAGATCCTCCAAATACTGCAAAAGTGAAAGCCCAGAGGATACATCTAGCAAGAAATGTGATTATATCAGATGTTTCTGCAAGAATTCTCTCATTCCCATAACCAGCACTTTGTCTACAAATTATATTTTTCTCTCCTTCCTGATTTTTTTCTTCTTAGTTTGGTTCTTATTGCTAACTGAGTGAGGGAATCCTATTCAGTAGAAATTCCATGGATTAACAAGGAAAATCTTTAAGGAGATCAATAAATGCCTTTCCCTGGGGAAAAGAGCCTGGTTTTCTCCCACACCCAGGGAAGAAGTGGCCTCTTCCACCTCTGGAAGGACAGGTTTGGCCATGGGGAGCAGGGCACAGGGGAGCTTGAGGAACCACAAACAGCCTCATTTGATAGCCACAGTCTGAGACAGGCACATCAGAATTCCAAAAAGCCAAGAGGAGACTATTAATCAGACAGTGGGCCCCTTTTTTTTTAGTTTAAAAGAACACAAACACTGAGGAGAATGCCCCAAGAGTATCTGGAAAGGAGGCCGATGGTCACAACCAGCACTTCTTCTAAGACAATAAAAAAACAAAACGTGCACATTTGTAACCCCTTCCTCTGATCAGACAAGTAAAAAAACAAAAGATATCCTAATTGCTCCACTGTCCTGAGTGTTACCTACTGTTACCTCCACACGGCTACCAAAAGGCACTTCAAATAACTGCTTCCTCTGGAGCTGGAGAGGCAGAACAGCAATTGCTACCCAAGGCAGGTAGAAAAGGAGAAGTTCAGAGATGAAAATGAGCCTGACTGAGTAATTATAGAGGCAAGAAAGTAGAAAAAGGAAAAGAAAGGAATAGAAAGACAGCTTAAAAAGTGGAACAGAACAGATTATTTCCATTGGAAAGGACCTACAGGACTTACAGTGACCTACAGTGACTGGGTGTCCCACTGCCAAGTACACCCCAGTACAGTCCTTCACTGTCCTGAGGGCCATCACAGCTGTAATTCCTGAGCTGGTTCCCTGTTTGTACAGAGTATGTTGCCTCTTCTTGAAGCTTTCTTCTGTCCCTGCCACAAATGTCACAACTGCCAGTGTGACAAACTCAGGGTCTTAACAAGCTGTGGGAGGGATTTCTGTAAAACCCAATAGTGAGGTGGCCATTATGGGGTGATGTTGGCTGGGCTGGAAGAGCCTTGTCCCCATCAGCAGGTTCTGACCTCTCCACAGTTTGGCTCAGCCACAATGACAAATTGCCAGAAGAGCTGTGCTGGGGAGAGGCAAGTGAATTAGGGAATGAATAATTAAACTCAAAGAAATAGGTGAGGAGATTCTGAGGGAAGGAAAAAAAATAAAGACAAAAGCTAGAATGCCAAGGAGCTGGGCTTGAGATGTCTGGGTACTGGGGAAGGAGGAGAGTGAGGGCAGTTCTTCCAAAATACCATCAATATTTGCATCAGCCTTTGCTATGGCAACCCAGCACACCGACACCGAGGGTTTCCTCTGCTACCCAGCCCTCCTTCTCACTGCTAATTCTTCAAACCATCAACATTTAATCACCATCAAGTTTTAAAACCCCCGACTCTTATCACAGCCGGCCCTTCTAATCCTTTTTTCCAGGCTGGATGTTTCCAAATCGTGTTACATCTTTCATCTTCCTTGTGATTAATTTCAAGGTCTTTATAGAATCAAATGAGATATTTTTTTAAGTCTGTTTCAGTTTTTCCCAGCTTTCAGTCAGTGCTGGTGGAGAGCAGCCACGTTTTGTGTTCCCTTCAGTGACTGGGGCTCTCGGCGGACGCTGGAACAGCAACTCTCTTATAATTTAAGTTATTGCCTGCATTAAAATACTAACAACTGCAAAAGCCAGGCTGTTTTGTTTTATGGATTATCAACAGCCTTATGACCTTGAAAATAGCCGAGTTGACTCGCTGATTTTTACAATTTAACCAAATAGCACATATATAGTGTGGTTTTATCAGCTTTGTCTAAGCCGCTGAATGTTCTAAAAAAGAGATAAATGTCCATTATTCCAGAGCCACGCCATGGCAGAAGGAAATTTTATTCGAGGAGGAGAAACTACTTGAAAATAGCTGTTGAACTGTTTGTAAGATACTCTAAAAAACTTTGAAGCACTTGTTTTGCTGCAGTGTTAAATGAAGTTCTTTAACAGAGGAATGACAGGGGGCCAACGACCCCCATTTAATTCTTCCCCAGCAGAGGGGAAGGCAGAGGAAAGGTGAAGAGGAAGCAGAGTTAACCTCTGGTGACCAGAGGTGCACTTCAGCTGGTATTTTGTATTCCATACTCTTCAAAGAGCAATATAAACAGAATTATTTATGCCCAGCAAAATGTTGCTTAATTACTTATGCACCACTGTTTGCTTGTATTTTAAGCTCTCTCTACCACCCACGGGCAGACGTTAAACAGCTGCTAAAAGCAAGCTTTAGTCCTGCCCGTTTGAAATTAGCATACTTCAGCTTTGAAAAAACTTTGTTGCCAATTTACATATGCATAGAGACTGATATTTAGACTCACCATATGATATGTCCCTCAAGAGCTTTCCTTATTGCCTCCATCCTCAGGTCTCAACCCAGAGACTGTAAATCTAGCAGGTGATTAATTCTATACCCTTGAGAAACTAGCAATTAGCACTTGCAACCAGTAAAAAATTGTCATTTCAAACCCCTGTTTACTATGCCCATGTATTTTCTCTGAACTCACAGTTAACTCTAAACAGATAGATACAGGGAGAGATTTGCAGCCACTTCTGTCTCCTTATGCAAAAATATAATAGATCTTCCAGCTAATCAACCTATTAAACACACCCAAAGAGATTAAATTATTGACATTCCTCTTTTTTTTTATATATATATATATATACACACACATAAAATGGGGCAATGCAGGAAGCATGGAAACACTAGACATGATGTTTTATGTTAGCAGCCCTTAATCAGCTCATTTCAACAGGAGGACTTTGTAGGGTTTACCTGTTTTGTGTCAATTCTTATCTCTGATGGCTGAAATTACCGCACTTCCAGATGTTCTTATGCATTATTGAGGTCTTCCGCAGTAGATGCTGGAAAAGGTAAGATAAGGTTTTATTTCTTTGTAGTAGTCGCAACGCCGAGATCAAAGGCAGTAAAGTGCAGTGCTTACTATTGGAAACTATGATGAACTTCACGTTGATTTTCAAGTAGAAAATCTGTCATAAAACTACTCATCAGCCTTCAGTTAACTGTTTCAAGTGTAATCCACTGAACCCACGCAAAAGGTCTTAAAGATCTAGGGGTGCTTCTCCTGAGAAAGGGTGTTTTGATGCTCGTTAAGCATGTGCTAATCAGCAGCTGGAGCAGAGGGGCTCCAAAGGTTTTGCCATACCCAAAGCCCCCCAAAAATCAGCCTGGAAGGGAGGGGGATGGATGGTTTGAGGGAAAGCTGACAAAATACAGCAGGGCATCTTGTGCCACACTCACAAGGACAATTTACAGAGGAAATAAAGAAACCAAACAAGCTGCTCTGAAGAGAAACAGGGGATAGCAGCAAAATGAAAATGTGGGGCCTTTGTATAGAGAATTTCCACCCAACACTATAAATCTCTCAGAGATCTGCTGCTGCCTCACCTCTAATTTGGAAAGTTGGGATGTATCTTAAGGTAACTCAGTCTAAAATGCCTGAAGCATCATGTAAAAAAATCAAGGAATTAGTGGTAAATGTAATAACAGTCACTGCTACAAGGGTATTTCCCCCTCCCAAGTTTCATGGTCATTAAGGGGTCTGCTGCAAAAGCCCACCAGACTTTCTCCCCACTAATTACATCATCAGGTCATCATCCTGCTGGAATCAGTTGTGGGGTAGTCGTACACAACTAAATCCCTGCTTCTAATTACTATTTTAGTCCCTTTTTCCTTCTGACACATCGGTGATAGATCATTATTTTTTCAGCAATTTGTTCGCATTTATATGCAATATAATTGGATCTGATTAATTATTATGATTAATGACTGCAGAATTTCCTTGCAAAGCTATTAATACTGGTAGTATCAAATGAAAGACATGGACAAATTAAAGCCAATGGAGTCCTGTTGCTGCCACTGACAATGCTGGGGCTAAAGTAACCCTTTGCTGCTCTCGCCTCTGCAACGAACACTGAGCTTTAGCTGCTGTTTCCCTGCAGATCTGCCTGTTTCCAAGTGCCATTAAAATGTAATCAATGGGCAAAAGAGATAGATTTAATTATTAGATGGACCACTGTCCTTGAAATTATATATCCTTGGGTATATTCTAAAGGAACTCAGCAGCATGATCCCAGCTCTATCGATTTGAAGTCAAGGAACTCCAACAAAAAGACTGGAAAAATATTCCTAAATAATATAAAGTAGATTTGTCCATTTTCCAGGCTGTGGGTGCAACAAAATACAAGGATAAAAGCAGTCCATTTCCATTAAATGCTGTATTACTGAATTTCTGAAGGACATATTTAGGCAGCCTGTGTTGTATTTTAAATTCCACTCTGGCTTAGAAATAGGATATTACATGTAAAAAAGCAAACAGCGAGTGAGTAGCTTAGGGGATCGACTTTCCTGCTGCCTCTGGGACCTGACTTTAAATCTGCCTTTGAGCAAACGGAAGAAAAATCATTTCAGTCTAATGGCAGCAGCAAAAAAAAAAAAAAAAAAAAAATCAGATAGCGGGAGTTCCACGCAGGTGGCAAAAAGCTTTAGAGGAAGAAAAGGGGGTGCACAATCAGATGAGTGATGGTGATTTTGTTGGATTACTGCAAAGCTGCCAACGCGGGGACTTTGAATGTGATTTTAATCTGTAATAAGCGGCAGTGGCGCTAATCACACCCAGGCAGGGCAGGGCACTGGTATTTGGGTGCTCAGACACTGAGGAAGCTTGAAAGTGTCTCTGTTAGTCCAACAGCAGAAATACAGGAAAGGGAAAAAAAAAAAAAAAAAAAAAAGCCTGCCAGCAGCAGGAATTGAATACCCATTAGCAGAGTTGTGGTTTGGGTTTTTTTTAAAGCATATTGGGCTCTTCAGAATTGGAGGAAATAGAAAAGATCGTCTGCTTTCTGCTTTCCAGGGCTGGCAATTTCCCCGTGGCTGAAACACGAGGAAAAAGATGGCTCAGGTTGCAAACTGAGAAACCGAGGGTGGTCATCAAGGATCTCAAAAGAATAAGATGTTTGTTATCAAGCAGATTAAAAGGATGTCTCCAAAAAAAAAAAAAATTAACTCAAAAAACAATAAAACAAAACAGCCAAGTAAACTCAGACAAAATACATGGAATATTTGGGATCGGGTGCAGGGAAATATCCCTCTGTCAACAGCAAATGGGTCAAATTTGCAACTACAGCCTGCCAAGAATTTCCAAATTATTTCTGTGTAATCCTGGAGTCCCCTTGTTCCCTTTGTCACCCATGAGAAGCCCTGTGGTGTCTGACACCAGGGCATTCCTCTATCATCACTCTGCTGCTCACATTGTGGGGGTCTCAGAGACCCCTCAGACAGGGGATGGGTGAGCTCTAAAGGTGCAGGAGATGCCACTGAATCCTGTCATTGCACTCCTTCCTGCTGTAAATCCAGAGTTACACAGAGAGAAAACCAAAAACACTGCAAGGTCAAACCTGGCACGATCACCAGCATCTGATGCAAGGGCTGTGAGATATATACAAGGAGCACTCTGAAACACCTGATTTTTAACTCAAGGATCATGTGTTTCTACTTGCAGAGGGAGGCCAAGCACACTGCAGGAAGGTAAAACTTCACAACAAATAAATATTCTGCAGTGCTGAAGAAAATTGACCTAGACATTCATTACTTCCAAAATCCCACCACAGACAGACTCCTTAGACCTTAATCTTAGCCTAATTTAAGATAAGGGGAGCTCGCAGAACATCATTTTGGCTGGATTTATTATCTCCTGAAGTGTTGTGTTCCCCAGGTCATGTGCAGCTGAAGACCACCAAGGTTCAGTGAGAGGCTCTGGTTATTTCCAGTTTGTGTGTGGATAACATGTTACACAGCTCAAGGGCTCCTTAGGAACTGAGGTTAATAGCATTTAGAACTGTAGAAGGGTTTAGGTTGGCAGGGACAGCTGATTCCATGCCCTGTCCTGTGCGAGGACCTCCCACCAGCCCAGGTTGCACCAAACCCCTCCAGAGATGGGGCAGCCACAGCTTCTCCGGGCAAGCTGGACCAGGGGCTCTACCCCTCATAGCTAAGGATTTCTCCCTCAGATCTCACCTCAGTCTCCCCCTTTCAGTGTCAAACCTTTGCCCCATGACTTCCCTCCACTCAGCCAAGCAGAGGGGAGGAATCATCCCTTTCCCTATCACCCCACTTCTTTTGATGCAGACCAGGATGGAATGAGTTTTATTTATTATTTTATTGGTGCTCTAAGGACTACTTTAAAGTAGGAAGTTGGGACTTGATGGCCTTTGAAGGGCCTTTTCAAATCTATTATTCTTCTACCATATGATCTCTGCAGACTCCAAAACCAGGATGACACCAGTCTCAACCACATCATCAGTGAGACCCGTGGCCCTGCACAGCCCACACGGGTACCACAGGCCATTTTCAGAGACATGAGGGAAACCAACTCTGAGGGGTTACAGAGTGAAGTTCAAGCACTTTTATTTACAAGGAAATTTGAAAGCAAAATGCATGTGAAAGAAGAGCTGGGAGTAGCTGGGCCTCTCCCTTCAGCATGGTTCACAGCCCCCAGCACACCGCTCTGGTTTTATAAATTAGAAAGCTTGTCATCTTATCATAGAAACCAGGAAAATTGTGGCAAACTTTATCCGCTAAGTGAACCTGAATAACCTCGACTTTAACTTCAAGGAAATTACACTCGGAAGCATTTCATAGTCTTGCAGGTTTGCAAGAGACATAAAATTTTTCTCCCACCTCTCCAGGAGTTATTAACCCTCCCCATAGAGCCACAGAGACCTCCAGCACATCCTCCCTCCCCAGTGGCCATGCCAGGGCTGCCTTGGCTTGGCCAACAGGTCAGCAGTGAAAGCTCACATCACAGAGTCCAATTAAAACCCTGAACAGTTAATTGAAACTAGTCAAAGAAAAAAATTCCCAGCCTTTGATATAAAAAAATGTTATATTGCAGCCGTGGGTTCTCACAGAACAATCCATGAATTATTTTTTACAATCAAATGGACAGGACTGGTCACTATTCAATTCCTCAGTGAGGCACTGCCCTCCAAATGCACTCACCAGGAGGGATTTGCCTCACCAGGTGCTGTTCCACAGCACGGATAACTCTGAAACCAGTGGGGATTTACTGGTGCTTCACAGCTCCTGGCTTCTAACTGGGAGTCCAGGAACAGTATGTGACTCCAGGTGCTTCTGGAAACATGGGAATAGGGCAAATGACCAGCACATTCTGAGGGCTTGAGTTTGCCAGAGAAGTTTGAAGCAACTCTTATTGCCTCAATACATTGTTCAAACCCAACCATGTAAACATTTTTACTGTTAATTCATGGTATGACTTGGCAATACTGCAGCTCTCCACCAAAAAGCAAACCCAAGGAATCCCTATGAAAGGGTAACACCAGAAGACACACCAAAAACTAACAGTGCAATTGAATTTTGACCATTAGTGTAAAAAAAACCCCCTACTATATGAGCTCAGAGCCTGAGAATCTTTAAGGTGCATAAGGAGCTTGTCTGAGCATCCGCTTATGAGGAGATGTCAGTGCCCAGACCCCACGGGGCAGAGATTGCTCTTTTTCCTAGGTTTTCTCAGGTCCCAGGGACACAACAAGCTGCACCTCCTCCCTTTCAGTAGTTTTATTCAAAGCCTCCTCTATCTTCTGAAATTCCAGCTTTTCCAATCTTTAATTATCATTCATCACATTGAGCTTTGACATGGGGCTCAGAGCACAAGTGACAGCTCATGAGGGAGCAGCAGAACACCATCCTGTGGAGCTAAGCAACGGCACCTGCATTTTCAGGTTCACAACAGGCTTCATCTCAGCCCAGGCAACATTAAAATTTCCCCCACAGATTCTCCTGGTCTGTCACCACCTCGTGTGGTGACCTCAGGTCACACACAGTCAGTGTGTGCACACGAGGGAGGTTCTGATGCTGTGAACAGAGTATTAAACAAGTTGTACAACTCCAGTCCATTGAGCACTCAGAGGGAGATGGAAAAGTCCTCCTGGCAAGGGAGCTGCAGCCACCTCAGAGCCCTCATGGAGAGAACATTCCAGAGGGAAGCTCCCACAGTTTTCAGTCAAAAATCAAATCCTAAACCCTCTAGGGAAATATGTGTAACACAGTGAACTGCAGGGAAACTCATGCTTGAGTTCTCCATTTCTGGTTGGTGCATCCTCAACATGATTTGCCACCACGCCAATACTCACTTTGAGCCAAACCCTCTGTGCACAAATGAGCATTAATTACCCAGAGTCTGCACAGTAGGGGCAAGATGTCCTTGCAGGGGATTCAAGGAGCATCCCCAGCTGCTGCAGAGACAGCTGTGGAACATCTGGCTGGCACAGGGCACCCACTGCAACTCTGAGAAAGTGAAAGCCAAAGAACCAATTCAGGCAGACAGAGCAAGCAATTGGCAAGACTTCTCTGGCTAAACAAGGGGAGTTTGTGAATTCACAGCACGTTACTACAGTGCTACAGCAGTCACTTCAGGAAACTAATACTTTGTTTCAAGAAAAAGGAAGAACAACTTCCAGAAGTTCATTTGCTAAAGAATTTTCTTCATCATTCAGTGGCCCATCACTACATCCCCATGAACTGTTGTGCCAGGCGTCAGTGGGTGCTTGGTCTTTCCCTGGGCCAGAGATCTTCAGCTTTGAAGTAATAAGATGACACATTTTCTCCCCCTTCAGAAATAAATGACTGTAAATTTACTGTACAAAGACCTTGTAGGTGCATATAAAAGCTTTGGAGGCAGCCCTTGGTGGGCACAAAGCTGTTGTATGGGATGTGGATGGAGAGGTCCCATTATTAACCCAGGGATCAGAATAGGCTGCAATTACACCCAGTTAATCCTCTTAAAACCACGAGGTGCTTCTGCCCCACTGTCATTATTTGCACGGGGCGAAAATAACAACCCTATGGAACAAATTAAAAACTCCACCTTCAGATGCTCCCTCAATTGTTATGCAGACTTCATCATTTTCACCCTGCCAAGAGAGACCCTTAACTACAGCCCCTCTTCCAGTAGCCCAAATGAGGGTGTGACGTCAGGGCTAACGTTAATTACAAGTTCCTGTGATTTATTTGGCTGTAGGTGGTTCCTTCCCTCACCTTGCCTGCTCTAAGGGGATGTGGTCTGCAATCCCAAAACCCCTCTGAAAGGATGAGCCGGACATTGAGGGGGACTGGGATCTCCCTGGGCTCTACCCACACACCCAAGGGGACATAAACTCTGTGTCCAGGCTTTTTCAGCACAAACCATCAAGCCTTTAAATGTCACACAGGCATCAGGTTCTTGAAACGTAGGGAATTTATTGTGTTGAAATTTTTCCAAATGTGAGACCGAAAAAAGGGAGAGGGGGGGCTGGGGGTCAAAAAAATAAAAATAAAAAAAAATGTCGACTTTTATTTATTCCCTATATAAATATAGGCAATTTAGTCCTTCCCCCAAATGCGGGCAGATTAGATGAGCTGGACAGCAGTCGATTCATTTTGCATAGGAATGGCTCATTAAAATAAGAGAGCCCCACATTTGTATGAGGCTGGGATTGGACAGGGCACAAAATGAATTTACAGTGTCACTCAGGGACCGAGCAGGATAATGAGGGAGGGGGACGGGCTGGGCAAAGCTCCGCCGCATCCATCCCCTTGCTGGAGAAATGGAGGCGTCCCTCATTATGTATGTGTCTCGGGAGCTTTCTTTAATATTTTAATAAATAACAACATCAGCCCAACAAGAAATTAATGAATAGTATCATTAATAATGAGCCAGAGTCTTGTAGTGATAGGACAGATATTAAATTGAACCACAGTGGTGCTGTCTCCAGAGACTTGGGAATTTTCCAGCGGCAAACAAGGCCGCTGAATGAGGCGGCCACCGCTCTGTGCCAACAGCTTTTACAACAGGTTGGGAGTAATAAAAGAGGATTTTCTGCACGATAAAGTTAAGCCTTAGAAAATCTGCTGGTGTAGATCGGTGTGAAAAGTACTGCCAAACGTGATCCTTAATTAAACTTTAATTAAGATAAAGCTCTTTCCTTTAAAAAGGAGAAGGGGAGGGAGTGGGGCGGGGGGGAGCAGCAGCAAGAAGAGTGTTGGCTATTTCCCTACCAGTTTTTGATCTAAAATAATTCCATATTAAATTAAAGAAAACGGTCTTCAAATAAGTTAAAACCACAAAACCCAGGAAATTCAGGATGGTGGATGAAACACTTACCCATGTGTCTATAGATAAATATATATATGGGAGCCCTGTGATACATGGGACTAGTTGCAACTGGGAGCCCTGAGAACAATGGTGCTGGCCCAGCATTGTCCCCACCTCCTGCTGCCATAGGTCATGGCCTCAGAAACCCCCTATGAGTGTTGAGCAGAGAGCAGAGCAACTGGTTCCATGCTCTCATTTATTCTTTTAACCTGTTTATGGCCTCAGAGGCTGCAGCAGGCTGGGAGTCAAACCCCAGCAGCAATGGTGTCCACCATCTCGCTGCAGCCCCCAATTTCACTGGGATGGGCTTTGATCTTAACTGTGACCATCAACATCACTTAGAATTTAAACATCATAATATCCAATTGTGGAAAAAAATCCTGATTTTTATGCCCAGCCCAGCTCAAGCAATACTAAGGATCTTCACAAGCCACTGTTTGATTCCATAACTTGTATTAAACTTTTCTCCTAAAAGGTCTCAAAACACTGTACTCAGTTGCTCACACAAAAATCACTCTGCTTTGCCTTAAACCTGGCTGAGATAGGTGAAGTCTTATCACTTATCCACATGTAAAACAAATAAGTTAAAAGCAGAGTTAAGAGCAGATTTCTCCTCTCTTCTCTCTTTCATTTCACTGTCTATAAGGAAAATGTCTTTAAGAGTTTGCATATTCAGGGACACTTCACCTCCATAGACTCTCAGCTTTGATATAACTTTGTATTTAAGCTTCAGAAAGCAACTTGAGTCTGGATGACACCACACTAATTCTGTGATTCAGGCTTTGAACTGTCAGGTTGGGCTGAAATCAGAGGCTGGACAGGCACAGTGGAGCAGCAACATCTAATGAATTCCAAGAGAAAAGAAAATGCAAGATTTGGAACATCTATTATTCTCTCGAATAAGTGCTAATCTGTTATCTAGTGACTCTATTAATATATTTAGTGATAAATTAATAATTGGGGAGTAACGAAACAGCCGGCTGATCTTTCCATCTGTCAGACAGGAGCTGGGAGCCCAGTGAGCTCCTCTGCCTGCACCAGCAGCAGTTGCATTATCCTGGTTTGGATGATGAAAAGAGGAACAATATTTTTGGCAGTCTGGAATCACTCATTATAGAAACATGGGATCGCCTTGGTTATGAGGGACCTTTCAGCTCACACAGTCCAACCATCAGCCCAACTCTGACCAGAACCAGCCCTAAGCAATATCACTGAGCTCTGTGTCTGCCCAGCTCTTAAATCCCTCCAGGGATGGAGCCTCAGCCCTGTCTAGGGCAGCATCTTTCAGTGCTTGACAGTCTTTTTGTTAAAGAAACATACCCTAAAGTCCATCCTAAACCTCTCCTTGTGCAACTTGAGGCCAATCCCTCCTATCCCATGGTTTGTTCCCTGAGAAAAGAGCCTAACAACTAGAACTCCCTGCAAGGAGGTTGTGACAAAGTAGAGATCTCTCATTTTGAAGATCAGACACCCTCCATGACCTTTCCTAACAAGTTCTGAGGTTTGTACTGGGTTTATAGGGAGTTTTACCTTGTCCTTCTCAACACTGTCTGCCTTCAGGCCCTGTCTGGATCCCACCAGTTATGATGAAGGTTAAAACCCTGCCCTTAGCCTGTAGGACTTTGCAGCACCAGCCGGGACCTTCCTCTTCCTCACAACACTGCCCTCAGATGCTCTCTCCCCCAGCCAAGATGCATCTTTCCATCCCCATGTGATTTTCAGAGGCAGCCCAAGATGCTCCTCCATCCACTCCATGAAACCATTAACCACACAAACCATCATGACAAGAGAACTGGCTGTTTTAGTCACCATGTGGAAGAGGTGGTGAGAATAATGGCACATTTTGACATCTTCACACCATAAATTATCCCATGCCCACATTTTATGGGACTGACATTACCCAGGCAGATCATGGTTCATGTTTTGGCTGTTACAGCTGAGAGCAGAGGGTTCCACCCTCAGCAGCTCCCTCCCATAGCTGCCTTTCCTTCCCAAAAGCACAGGCAATTTCTCCATAATAAAAACTGGATTAGCATGTATCAAGAAGAGGTCCCACCAGCTGTCACTTTGCAATCGGGCTACTCTAGCCAATGCTCACCATAATGGATAAACCCACAAATGACAAGCAGTTTTCCTGTATTTATCTAATAAGTGGCTAATGCAAGGCTTTGCATCCTCTCCAATAGAGCAATATCACAGAAGGAAGGAGCTTCAGCTCTATTTGAATTAAATATGAACTGAGCATTGGCAGCACATGGAAACATGGCAGATTGTTTTTCTTTCACCTGTTGGGGCTGAAATTATATTTCATTTTAATGCACTTTTCCCACAAATAGGAAGATTTTTTTAATAGGATCTCACTTAAAGAGTTTTGAAATCAAGCTAATTAATTTCACAGTAAAATTAGCCCCTATATATATAAGCTAAGTATAAAAAAAAAAAGGATGCCTATAAATGACTGGGTTCTGTGAGTACATTTAAAGCAGCAGCTTTGTGTCAGATGAACTTGCAGCAGCAGCCTCAAAGAAAAAGCAGAACTCTTATTAAACTGCAAGTATTAATATACCATTTGCTAAGTTTTTTATTATTAGGGGTGACACGAACAAAATTACAGCTGAAATACAATAAGGCAAAAAATTAGCAGCTTAAGGTAATGCAAAAAATGGGGGATAACTTGGCTGCATTAATAAAGGAGGAAAAAAGATCATCAAAAGACTGAACACCAGCAAATAATGAAAAGACCAAAGAGCTGTCTTGATGAAATATTGTGTTTTCACCTTGCTCTGAAACCAAGTTTTACACTTTCAGTACCTAATTTCACAACAAAAAAAGAGCCCAGGTGGATAATGAAGGTGTTGAATTCAATCCTCTGCCTGAGCAGTGACCAAACAGGGATGAAAGCCCCTTAAAGCCCATCATCTCCTCTGGTGTTGGCCAAGCAGCACCCACCACAGACAGGGCTGGAAGAAGTCAATGATGGCCTCCCTTCTTCCCCAGATTGAGAGTGGTCTCTCTCATCCTCCTGCTGACATTCAGCAGCACGGAGGTGGGGGGGATGTTTGAGATAATCCTCACTGCCAGCCTCTCCACTGCTCACACCCTCTAAAAATAATGTCTTTTCAGAAAAAAGTGGGACCTGTCCTCCCCAGAGGGACTCTATCTGGTTGGCATCTTCTTTTTAAGAGGCAGTGAGAGGGAAACCCATCCCTGGCACAGCCCCAGCTGGCCAAAAGCCAGGGAAGAAGAGGAGAAAACACCAATTGTGGGTCATAGGAGAGCAGGAGCTGGGGGTCAGAGGGGAAATTCCACTTGCAGCACACAACATACTTTCGTGGGCTGAGTCAATTCACCACCGAGGAGCCTGACTGTGGCCAGGGAGTGGGCATCTGGCCATTGAATAAGGCAGCACATGTAGGTGTGAAAGAGAAACCAGTTGGAAATGCAAGGAATAATTAACAGATGAGTAATGAGAAATGGAACTCACTGCCTCACTCTCAGATGATTCTTAGTTTTTCTTGTCCTGCTCTGGTAAGAGCCTCTTTGGCACGTGGGAAGGAGCCAGGCGAGAGGGAGTAGAGGAGAAAAAAAGGGCTTGTTTAGTGCAGCTCTTGGGATATTGTTTTGCTTATTGCTTAGGAAAATTTTTATGCATTTTTTTTCAAGTCACAGATGAGTCAGAAGGGAGGAATTGTTAGTGAAGAAACCACAGGCACCAAAAATCATGGTGCCCCGAGGATGCAAAAGGCTGTAAAACCTCCCACAAGCAGATAATCATCATCTATTTCACAGATACTGATGCACAAAAAGATTGAGAGATTCCCCAAGTGCCTGGCAGTGGCCAGACCAACAGCACACTGCAAATACCCGGTGCCTCTCTACACACATGTGATAACATTCAGTTCCTAAACAAATTAAACCCGATATTGTTAAAAAATATAAAGCAAATTCCCTGCTTCTCCTACCCTGGATTTAGCTCTTCCCCACAAACACACCCCAAAGGAAGCAGCACACTGTGTGATCAGAAGAGCACTATAGATAGACAACCAAATCCTGATGCACTTGGAAGAGCTCCCATCCAACTCTTTGGAATAAAATTCTTATTTCTGTGTGCTTTGAGAAAAGCATATCAGAGGAAGGAAAAGCTTATAATGGGGAAACTACAAACATGAAACATAACGGTCTCATAAAAAACCCACGTGGATCTGGTCACAACAGACTTGACTTTTTAAACGGAATGAGGTACCTAGTGACAGACAAGACGTTTAAGGCCAGATCCCAGCTAACTCCTCCATACACAGGCAAACCTAAGGACCAAAGCATTGCATAAAATCATAGAATAGTCTGGGTTGGAAAGCCAGTTTTATCTACTTTTGCCAGTAAATGCACAGGACCAGGCACACCAGGCAATGGGGG
>VZTY01012910.1:20146-59603 GCA_013400935.1 Turnix velox | reverse complement strand
CCCCCCAGGCACCATCTGACAGTTCCACATCAGAGACCAAGGTCTCTGCGCACAGATTGAGGTCTGAGGAGAGAAAGGCAGCGGAATAGACATAAATGTAACATAAAATGGATTGACACCGGCTAAAGGGCAGGCGTGATGGGGGGGGGAGGAAGCGCCGCCGGAAAGAAAAACTCTTGAGGGGAGAAGTAACCGGGAAGGGCCCGGCCGGCTGGAGGGGCAGAGAGAGGGAGGAAAAATACCTGCAGGAAAAATACCTATAAATTGAAAGTACGGTGGAGTTGCCATCAGTTAGTGCCAGCTTTACCGCTGTTACCTCCACGCAGCTGAAAGAAGGGCGGTCGCACCTCCTGCCCCGCAGACTAACGGCGGAGGCGCCGGCGGCCGGCGAGGCCGCTGCGAACAGAAAGGGGGTTTTTTGGACCCCTTCCCACAAAAGGGTTTCTCCCCTTCCCACAAAAGAAAGGGCCAAACTTACCTGCTCCAGCAGGACCGTGGCTCGCAGACCTTGGAAGATGGAAAGTCTCTGCAGAGCCCGAGCGAGAGCGGGCAGTCGGGCTGCGGCAGGGTGAGAGTCCAGGGCCCCGGACAAGGAGAGAGTCCGTCGGCCCCGGGCAGGGGCGTTTTGGGGCGAGAAGCACACGGAGTTTCGCTACCGTCGGAGGCCGCTGAACCCCCAGAAAATCCCCGGCAGATCTCCAGGGCGCTGAGCGAGCAGGGCAGAGGCACTGATTGCCCTCCTGTAGACGAGGGCACAGCCCTGGGCTTCACCTGCCGGTGTTGCAGCCACATGGCGGCCGCGGATGTCCCGCAGCTGTGGGAGGTGTGGCGGGGAGCGGGTCGGGCTGGGCAAGGGCAGGTGAGAAGAGCTCCATTGATTGCCCCGTGGTAATGGAGCTGCCCTACCCGTAGTGACAGCAGCTGGGCCCGAAGAGCTGCCCAGCACCCCTGAAGTCCCCGAACCCTTATAGATGAGTTTAAGGCCCCTGGCACCCTCGCTACATGTGGCGTTTCCTTCCAGCTTCACATAAAATCGCATAACTTGGCCTGAGATAATTGCATTTCTGGGCCCTCTGTCTGATTTCCAAAATGCATCCCTGTGCCGGGCTGGTTGGATGTCCCATTAGAGGCTGATGATGTCCCATTAGAGGCTGCTGTCCCATTAGAGGTTGACAATGTGCCATTAGAGGCTGATGTCCCATTAGAGTTGGTGGCTCCTGGCCAACACCTGGCTGCCGATCCTCTCGTTAGTGAAGGAGGGATGATGGATGGAAATGATGCAGCAGAACCTTCCTTCCATACACCCCCTCCCCCCTGCATTGGAAATAAACAAACATTTCAGGTTTTGTGAGCTTAAAAAAATGCATAATGGAGTTTATCCCAGGAGGAAGATGGGCACAATTCTGGTGGTGGGTTTAATTGCTTCAAACTCATAGCTGGCAGTTTGGGGGGTGAAAGGGCCCATCAGCACAGCAGCTCACAGCCTGGAAACACAGAGATGTGCCTGGGTTTGCTTTGAAAAGAAAAAGGACGGGTGAATTGTTATGTGACAGGGCACCTTCCCAAACACCTGATGATGTAGAATCGTGTGTCAGAGCCCCGACACATAAGATGGAGTGACTGAGACATAAAGCAATTGCAGGAATTGGTGTGTGCTGCGTCTCTCACAGCCGCTTCGGAGGGGTGGAAATTGGCATAAATCAAGAAAGCTTTAAGAACTAAGGGGCTTAACGTTCTTTATTTATGCTCAATCAGTCTTCTCCAAATATCATTCTTTCCGATGAGGAACCTTGCCTCAGCAAAGGCAGCAGAATCCCCAAGCTGGGCACAGAGCTCCCACCTGCTCCAGCATCAACTCATAGAACCACAGGATGCATTGGGCTGGAAAGAACCTTCAGAGGCCATTGAGTGCCACCTCCTGCAGTGACAGGGACATCCTGCACTCGATGAGATTGCTCAGAGCTTCAGCAAGCCTGGCCTTGGATGTCTCCAGGCATTGATGGGGCCTCCACCACCTCACTGGGCAACCTGGGCCAGTGTCTCACCACCCTCATGGGAAAGAAGAACTTGTTCCTGACGTTTCATCTAACCCTGCCCTGCTCTAGTTTCAAACCATCTGGCACTGAATCTCTGAGAGACCCTCTGGGTCCTCACATTCACTCCAACACACCCCTTTGATTTTGAGTCTGAGTCCCAGTGCCTTTGAAAGCAGCACTGCTGCCTCCTCAGGAGTCTTGAAATTCAGACAAAAAGTAAGACTTTATGTTTATGTATTTTTGAGAAAAACCCTGGTGTGTGTCAGTGGGCCCACACTGACAACAACAGCAGCACATGGCAGTCACAGCTGGTTTAGTACAGGAATGTTCTCCAAGGTATTTACCTCCTCTTTTACTGATGTTTAAAGGTACATGGCTTACATTTAAAGCATATTTTACACTTTACAGGCAAGACTTGGAGCTGAGCATTTCTGAAGAACTCCGTGGTCATCCCTTTTTATATCAACAGCAAAAGGAAGACTGGGAAAAACACTGGTGCTGAACACGGGCAGGGCATCTTGTGACAAATGACATGGAAGAGGCTGAGAAAGCAATGACCTCTATACCTCAGTGTGTAAGACTCAGTAAGACTTGCCTCCAGCAGCCCAAAGTCCCAAACGCAGTAGGAAGTTCAGCGCAAGACTTGCTCTTGGAGTTCCCCACCCCCTTATAACAATCTTTCCCACAGGAGGCCCTGCCCAGTCCCGGTGATAATATTTCTAACAATCTAGACAGGATTGAAAAGAGTGCAAGATGTTCAGCCTGGAGAAGAGAAGGCTCAGGGGGGACCTCATAGTAACTTAGCAGTACCTGAGGGGGTCCTACAGAAAGGCAGGGGAAGGACTTTTGAATATGATACCGGATGGGAGGACTAGAAACAATGGATGTAAATTAGAAGGGAGTAGATTTAGACTTAAGAAAGAAATTCTTTACAGAGAGGGTGGTGAAACACTGGAAGAAGTTGCCCAGAGAGGTTGTGGATGCCCCCTCTCTGGAGGTGTTCAAGACCAGGCTGGACATGGCACTGAGCAGCCTGATGTAGTGGGAGGTGCCCCTGCCTATGGCAGTGGAGTTGGAACTCGATGATCTTTGAGGTCCCTTCCGACACCTACTATTCTATGATTCTGTGATTCTATGTACAAAACCATTAGTTCTTTTTAGTTCTTTCAACTGCAGTGAGTTGCTGGTTTATATTTCTGTGTGTGCTGTCTTTGTATTAATCTAGTATCTCCTGAGCTGGCAGGTGGGTGGCAGTGGCCAGGCAGTGGCAGTGTCCATCCCTCAGCACTGCTCACAACCTGCTTACATGCTGCCAGGGAGGCAAAACGCCTCAGAAGAGATCTGCAAATGTATTTGTCTCACAACGTGTTCATTTCAAACAATGAAGTTGTAGCAGAGGGAACTACCTCTCCAACAGTGTGTTTGCCTAACAAGAGGCATTTTTCTCTTGCAAAGCCCCTCTATTAAAGCCACTTTGCTTTGTTAACTTTCATGGCATGTATCCTCACCACAGCCTTCAACACCTGAAAAATTAGTGGGAGAATTTGACTGATTATAGAGGCTGTTTTCCTTGTTCCGCAGCTTGTTCTAAAAGGGATACTCAGCAGAACTTGCATTTTTTTTTTTTTCATTTTGTGCTGTCTGCATGAGTAATTACCTCCCTGATTTCTGAGATGCAATTGAGTAGCTTCCACATTAGAAAAATCCCAAGATTGATAGAGCCATCTCTCCTAAAGGATTAGTTTGCTGCTGTAATTCCACCGAGTAGGTCATTCAAATAGCAAAATGCTACCAGGTTTAATTCCCCCTGTTTGTAAAAGCCAGGTATTGATACCTATTTTAAAGAAACCCAAAAGGGCTGGTCACCCTTCTGTGGGGAGAAGCCTTTTCACGCCCCTGCTGTGGCTTCAGGAGGGCAGGGGGAGGAAGGTGTTTGTGTTCCTGTAATGGATCAGCACCAGAGATGGACCTGGAAAGGACCAAAGGAAGGATGACAAATCTGCAAAGAGAAAGGGGGCACATATTTATAGACCAAAGAGTGAGTTTCTCCCATTATTTTAGGGCATGTTGTTGCCTTGGTGGCTCTGAGATGCTGAAGGAAGAGTTGGGTGCCCTGAGCACCCAGTGCCCAGCACACAGGGGAGGAGACCATTGCCTTGGGATAGAGATTTGTCAGTGATCTCACATTCTCATCCTCTGCCCCATCCAGGACCCACAGCTTGTGCCAAGTCCTGACCCAGGGCAGGAGGGCCTGGGGTGAGCAATCTGCTGCCACAAAATGACATGAATTCAAAGTGCTCAAAGTGCATGAGAAAATAAGCATCATCCTAATTCTGTACCTTCCAAATTACCTTTATTTAATACCTAACATTTATATGTTGGATTCTTTAATTTTGTAGAGGTGCCCTGGGAAAGGTTTTGATGGCGTCAGTGTTACAATGCCATATAAAAATGCAATTTCCAAATGTTTGATTAATGGTAGAAGAGCTTTTGACAAAGTAGGGAGGCAGGAATTCACTGGTATAACACTCATATAAAGTGTACTCGTGTAAAGTAACAGAATGAGAGTATAATACTCATANTGAGCAGCCTGGTCTAGTCCCTGCCCATGGCAGGGGGGTTGGAACTAGATGATCTTTATGGTCCCTTCCAACCCAAACCATTCTATGATAATCTCTTGAAATCCTAAATGCATATTATTATAATGAACCCAGGGAAAGAACTAACACAGAATACAAATAATAAATAATATTCTTCTGCTTTTCAAGTAAATAAAAGTTTTACTTCCAGTGGAGCCCTACAGCAGCCAGGAGACCCTTGGGCCTCCCCAACTATTCTCCATATCCCTGCTTGGTGTAAAGGGAGCTCTGCCAGCAGCAGGAGGGGCTGAGCACTTTCTGTCTGACAGTGAATTTGAAAGGCAGGGATAAACCTGAGGTTTGCTCTGAAGTCAGTTTAACTGAAATGTAAAAGATCCTTGCAAGGGAGGCTGAGGTTTAATTACTTGAGACCCAGCCTCCCCAGACAAGCGGCAGATGCTGCGCTCGCCCGGCACCGCCTCTCCCAGCCAGCTGTGGGGATCTGCTGGCACTGCTACCCTGTAGCTAAACATCTGGAGAAACCTGGGGAAGAGAATAATAAATACTGCTCAAACCCACTCAGCAGACACCTGAGAGTGATTTTACAGAAAAAAAAATAAAGGGGGGTGTGGGGTTTTGAGTGGGAAGTGAGGATTTAAACCTCCGGCGCCCTCAGAGAGGGAAATGGTCTAAAAACCATTGAGATGATGCTGGTTGGTGCCCTCTGCCCCCACAGCTTTCAGAACAGGAGATCAAATTCTACATTTTTAATTTTCACCATTTTTCACTTGGAACAGGTAGGTAAAACATTCCCCGAAGTTCTGTAGGCTTGTCTGGAGACTCAGCATTGCACTGACTCAACAGCAATGGTTTTAAGTTATTTCTGGCCACCTCTCTTTTGGAGACTAAACCTACAGGTGAGGGTATTTCTGATGGTGGTATCTGCTGGCTGGCTCCCTGCTGCCAAAGTGCTGTGGAACTGAATTCAGGTGATTTGTGAAAAATTCAGGAGCCTTTATAAGAACAGCACATACAGGGAAGAGGAATGGCTGCAAGAATAACCTAAATAGTCCACCTCAGGACCTCTTTTTCTGAGGAAAAGAAGTTGTGGCTGTAATTCATTTTAGCATCAGTCTCCTAAGCCATAGGAGCAGCGAGGGACTAAATCTGTGGAGTTTCACCAGTGTCAAATTCCTTGAGGTGTTTTTGTCAACATTTTGGTTCCTGTGATGTTGCCTTAAGAGGCAGTTTGTATCTGGAAGGCACACCATAACACTGCTCTTTCTGAGCAACATCCCTCACTGTCCCCAGTGCTATTTCAGTGATGTCCCGAATACAAGAAGCAGAAAAACAGTTTGTTTCTTTTTTGTGTTTCCACTCTGGCAACTGGTTTTCTCAAAACACAGGACTACCAAAGGCCATATTTGCACACAGTATTTACTGGAGAAAGAGGGCGAGAATTTTGGTTCATTCCCCACTGCAGGGCTGGACCCCAAATGGCACGGCCGGCCTGGGTCTCCTATGGATGTCAGGAGACCTGGTGGAGTCCTGCCCCAGCTAAAGAGAATTCACTTGTATGTGCTGCACGTGTCACTGGGCAAACCTGAGAACTCTGTGAGAAGATGACAAGCCCAGAGACAGGTCACAGGAAATTAAACACCCCCTCCATGCTCTGCTGGCCCCAGGACCCACGGCCACGGCACTGGGTTATCCTGACAGCAACGGGACAAGAGAGATTGGCAAGGGGAAGGAAGGCATCATTTAGAGAAGGGAGAGAGATGGAATCAGAAAACCTCTCTATCAATCTGCCAAGCTGTCAGAGAGGCTTGTTCTGAAACAATCCCTCTCACTTCCAATAAATTATGTCAGGAACGGATAAAAGGCACAGACAGCGAGTCTGGAGACAGCCGCCTCCTCTCCTGAGCTTTGTGCAAACAATGTGGGGTAAATCTAACAGCAGTTGCAGGTGACAGCCAGGCTGGGCAGTTCATTTGGGAAGCCTGATGCAAGCGATCAGCTCCTGGTCTGCAAGTGTGTTCCCCTGCCCCTCTCTGGACATCCTCCTGTCCTCACCTCGAGCAGGGAAGGGTTTAACTTCATGTTCCTTCCCCTTAACAGAATTTGTTGTGGCTCTTCAATTAGTTCCATGGTTTATCTTCAGGAAGAAATAAAGCCCTACCGCTTGAGCGCCATTAAAATCAGTGACCCCTTTGTGCCAGTTTGATGATAGTGACGTGGGGGTTAGTTGTGTTGAAAAGGGAGCTAATCAGGGAGTTCTGTGCCAAATTGCTGCAGCATGAGCTCCAGGGAGAGAAGACAAAGCAAAGAGGGTTCCTGCTCATCATCCACACTCAGACAAGTGGCTAAAACTCTGCTAAACACCCAGTTGCCACCATGTTCATGGCCCCACTGGAGAGTGAACACACCAGAGGCATCAGCAGGTCTCCCCACATCTCCAAGACACTTGAGCAAACTCAAGAGCTTCAGATAATAATTAGCATCACCACATCCCTCCCAGTTTTCTAGTGCTTGAAGAACATGTAAGCATTTTCTCCTTATTTCTCCATGACCTCACTACCATATACTCCTTTTTTATCTTTCACCAAAGCACCTGGGACAAGTGGTTCAGACTCACGGGGTGTCTCGTAGAGGATGAGGTCTGTGGGATTGCTGCATGGCTGAACACAGCTGGGCACCAGTAAGAGTTCCCAACAAGGAGGAGAAGAGAGAATTGGATTATCTGACTGTCTGTAGAAACTTGGAGCTGATGCTGGCTCCAAGTCCATGTCCCTGCTCTTACCTGCCCCCTCACTTCAGCAGAGGCAGGAGCAGGAGCCCCGGGATGCTGTTTACCAGGAACCATGGCAACTTCCAAGACCATTAGCGGCAATCACTGACGGCTCCTCCACC
Source organism: Turnix velox (assembly GCA_013400935.1). Taxonomy (NCBI): domain Eukaryota; kingdom Metazoa; phylum Chordata; class Aves; order Charadriiformes; family Turnicidae; genus Turnix; species Turnix velox. The sequence continues at coordinate 52,078 of VZTY01012910.1, read as the reverse complement.
TGACTGAAGGGTTGGATGTGTGATATTTAGTCTGACCTATAAAAATATCTCTGGAGCAACCTGCGTGCATAAGTGTCACATCAAATGTTTGTCATACAAGGTATGTGACATGAGTCACCTGCTGGAGCATGGCTGCACCTGAAGGGGGAAATGCCCCCTTAAAAGGCTCCTAATATTCAGCTCAGATAATATAAAAATCAGCTGGAGACAGTGCTGGGCACCAAGAGTGACAATCAGATCCCCTTGTCTCCTCCCTCACAGGACCCCAGATTCCCTGTTACCAAGTCATTTCATTAAAGTTTTGTGTCATTATGAGTGTTGACCCAGAGCTCTCCTTAAATGCTTCCAAAGATGGCAAAATGCCACCCTACAGAAAACTGAGCACAAGGACAGAGCTCTGTGGAGGTGGAGATGATGCTTCCAGGTATGGACGGCTCCTAAAGCCCAGTTCTAGCTTGGAGTCCCTTGGGTGGCTGAAGTGAGCTCAGAGAGCCACTGCTCTGGGTCCAGCAAGAGGCACAACCGACCAGTGGCCTTGTACACTACTGTGAACACACAGACTGCAAGGTGTGCTCAGAAACTTATTCAACAAATTAAAACCTTAACTGTCTGAGCTGGCATTTAGCCAGAACTGCAGAGCATTCTGCTCACTTATCTATTCCCACAAGTTGTTCCTAACAAATAACACATCTCCTGTGCATGCAAAGTCACTTTCAGATGAGTGTTGATCTCATGCCCATGGGTTCATTGGGCTCACTGTTACTTTCTGAGGTCACACTGGCTTCTTCAAGCAGGTTGATGCAGAATCCCTGCTCCTCCAAGAGCAATATTGGAGATGCCTCAAGTTTGCTAAGAACCAGTTTCTGAGGGTGGGGTTGGTTTTGGCTGAGCTCTGTGTCCCCACAGGGCACCAACATGAGTTACAACAACCAGAAGATGCTCTACACAAACATCTTTCCATAATCCTAAGTGTAGATATTGCCATTTTAGCTGAAAAATCCCTGTGTTGTTTACACCCACTGCCACTCCACAGAAATATTTTGAAGGTGATAGAAAGATAATCTGAAGTTTCATCTAAATAGAAGACTTCCAATTTGGCTTTCCCAAAACATTTCACCACAGCAGCACCTGACCTTTTTTTTGCCATACGCAGATTTGAAAATGAATTCACATTCATTCATCACATGAGGTGGTTTTCCCAGCCACCCCCTCCCCCCCCCTCAAAAAGCAGGGTGTTTATTGTCACAGCAGCCTTACAGGCCATTCATTAATTTGGTGCTTTTAGAATTGGGCTTGAGCAGAAAGTGCTGCCCATGTGTGAGATGGTGCCTTGGGCTCCTCGGCAAGTTGAGGGATGCAAATTCATTAACTCAGGGCTTCCACAGGAGTCACCAACAGCAAGAGATGGACTGAACCAACACCTTCACCCCCAGAGACATGGCTTTTGGACACTTGCTTTTGGACATTTGTGAAGGCCAAGCAGTATGTGAATACCATGTTCTTGCATAAGAATAGTTTTACCAGAAGAAGTGACAGCAGTTTCTGGGAGTCATTGTGGCCCATCCAAAAGAAGGGACAAATGCACATTAAATTATCTCCTCAAGATAAAAAAATATTAAGTTCCTAATGGAGTGCTGGAGAAGAGAGAGACAATACACCATGTGTTGGTTGTGTTTGTCAGAAATCCTTACTTTGGTGGGCACCTTGCCCCTGTTAGAGCTCTACAGTGCTCTGCCACATTTGAAGCAGGAAACATGGCCAGAAAAACTTCTAATTCTTAAAGTTAAACATTTAATTTTAAAAGAAAAAGTAACTCAAAATAATATTTAAGACACTGAATGACTGAGGACAGACTTTAAAGTACCAGTGTAGGATTTCCACCCAAACACAGTGCTGAGATACATGGGTCCAGTAATATCAACAAAGTTTGCTCCACTCATCTGACAACTAAATACACTCTAAAACTACATAGCATTTGGAATGTTTCAAATTTCCTCATAGTTAATGATTTTTCTTGATTTTCCAGATACACACGCTCATTTTTTAAGTGATAAGGGATCTGCATAACCAGACCCCAGGAAAAAGGTGTCAAGAGAGAAGTAGTCAGTACTGATGGATGTGGGTCCTGCAGCCAAATTGGGCCAAAATACCCAGATGTTATCAAACTCCTTTGTCACAGGTATTCAGGTATGAAAATGACAGTTTGGGGATGGCTGCTGCTTGGGGACACAGCCACAGCATTATTGAATGTCTGTTTTTTTAAGTGCTTGAGATTGTGAAAAAAAAATAAAAAGAAATATAATAATGAACTTTAAAAAATGTCAATTTTACTAAAAGAAATTATGGCTTGAATACCTGAATATGAATATTAAATAAATTCTTTAAAAAAGAAGAAGTTAACTTTAATAACAAACTGCCAACACGGGGACACACGGAGCCACAGCCAGCACCATCCTTAATTCCACAGCCTTTGGGGAGGGCAGGAACATAACCCCACTTGTGGGCTCCAGGTTTTGATTTCCATAACTTTCTATCCATACCTTAACACCTTCTAAAATTTTTTTTAATCCCCTTATTCAACAGGAGAAAACCATTTTCTTTGCAGAAACCATCAACTGCATTTATTGCAACTCCTGCACTGGCTGCTGGGGCTGCGACTGAGCTGGGGAGCTGTTGGTAGTGTCTGAAGGTGAATAAATCCCCTAAATGAGCTACCCCAGATTTTGTCTGTAAGAGGCAGCGTGCTGTGTCCATGCAAAGGGACAGGGACAGTTCCTGCCAGCCATCCCAACTAGGGTACCAAGGCCGAGGAGAGCAACTTTGGCTTGGTCAGAACAAGGGTTGCCACAGGTGAGAAATCCACTTTCTGGACTTGCCTGCCAATGGTGGTTATTTGAAAAGTGTAGGGTTTGCTTTTCAGTGTGGTGTAGAAGGGAGGTAGAGTAAGAAAAAAGGGGATTTTAACTACTTGGATACAGACACCTTAATTCTACCAGCACTGGGCTGGTGCATGATCAGGGTAAGGCTGTGTCTGAGCTCTGGCTGTGCCCCACAGAATAAGGGAATGGACAAGGGCACGGCCCATCACTCTGTAAATCATCTCCCAATCAATCCAGAACCTCAGACTAGCCCCTTTTACACCCTCAAATGACAAGGGGCAATCAAAACACCAGCCAGGCTAAACTCAGTCCTGTTTACAAGTGTCAGGAAAGAGGCCATTAATATCAGCTCTGCAAACTTCCTCATTTTTTTTCCAGAAAAAAAACCAAACCAAAAATATGATCTCTAACTTAGTTAAACTATACACATCCAGAACTAATGTGTTCCTGCAGAGCTGATCTGTGCCATCTCCACTTTCCAGCTCAGAGCTGCAGCAGCTCCAGTCTGTCTACACACAAGAGACACGGCTGTGGAGTGTGGACATACTTGATGCATCCAGACCTCTCTCCAAAATCATCGGTCAAAAAATATTAGTTTTCCTTGTCCGATTTCAGATACTATCAAGGCAGTCATTTATACACTCTGAACAATAAAGGAGCATCACAGGGTAACCCGGGCTGGAATGGACCTCAGAAGGTCACCCGGTCCCACTGCTGCTGAAAGCCAGGGCAGCGTCAGGGTCAGGGCAGGGCTTCAGCCACCAGGGCTCAGCAGCCTCCAGAGACAGAGACCTCTCTAAGCAACCTGTTCTATCCTTCACTGTGCTCCAACTGCAGAATGTCTTCTTTATTTTCCCTCTGAACCTCTCCTCTTTCAGCTCATGCTGTCTCTCACCTCCCACCACACTCAAAGCCTGGCTCTGGCTCTGTCACAGAAGTTAGGATTTAGGCAGTTAAGAATTTATCTTTGGCATCCTGTTAAAATAGATTAAAAGTGAGAAGTGTGAAAAGGTAAGAACACCTGATGAAGTTTTCATTTGGTGCAAGATGGCACGTCCTTCAAATCATAGAATGGCCCAGGTTGGGAGGGTCCTTTCAGCTCATGGAGTCCAACCATCAACCCAGCTCTGACAGAACCAGCCTCAAACCATCTCTCTGAACTTTGTGTCTGCCCAGCTCTGAAATCCCTCCAGGGATAGGAGCCTTCCCTGGGCAGCCTCTTCCAGTGCTTGACAACCCTTTCCCATCAAGAATTTGTTCCTAATATCCAACCTACCCCTCCCCTGTTGCAACTTGAGGCCACTTCCTTATGTCCCAAATGAAGTGCTGCTGATTAGGATCATTCCAGAAAACTGGAACAACACGAGGCATTCATCATCCAAAGGAATTAATTATCCTGCTTTCATTGTAGAAACTGTGTACCAGTAATAATGCAAAGGCTGGTGCAGGACAGGGTGTATGGACACCGCTCTGCCTTTTCAATGTTAGAAGCAAATGAAAAATAAAATTTCCCAGCAATAGGACACAATCAAATCCCAGGTGTGAGCTGAGCCCTTGGAGCAGTTGGGCTTGAAAAGTCCCTGGAGCCAAGGAGAAAGCAACAAACTGAGATCTCAAAGGAAAGGCAGCTCTTGTCCTGAGCAGGGTCTGCCAAAACCTCATCACTTCTTAAACACAAACCAAACAATATTTATGATCCTTTCTCAATGATGTACACCCACGTACATAGTCAAAACAGCAAAAACACTTAACTCTTGCTCACCCCTGCTTTGACATGGCTGGAATGGTGTGTGAAACCCCTCCATTTCTTCTTGTGCTAAAATTCAGGTGTATTTGCCAGATCTGCTGAAAAACAGTAAAAAAGCAGTGGATTTAGTTGAATTCACCAGGTATCTATGCATCTGAACTCACAGGATCATATAACAACAGAGTGAAAAACTTCACTGTTTGTGTTGCCCAGTGATACCTGGGTGTAATTCACAGTGTGGGACCAGTATCACCAGACAACCAGAAAGTTACTTCCTTAACTGGTAAAGGTTTCTGCCAGTAAACTCCAGGAGACCTTGAAATTTTTAACCAGAAGTGGAGGGAATTATGTTCAGTTCAGCCTCAGGACCTGGTCTGCGTTTGTATTTCCCACATCAAAGTTGGAGACACTTCTGCCCTCAGAGATGAGAGATTGGTGTCCCCCAGGACAAACCCATGGGCAGAGAGGATTCTCTGTAGCACAAAATGCATTGTAAAAGGCTCAGATGGTTATGGGAGAGACTCACCTGTGGAGGACTCTCAGCACATCTGGGTGCAGTGTGGGATCGATGCCTGCAGTGATCACCTTGGCAGGTCACTTCCTAATGCAACCATCCATCAAATTTCCTCCTGTTCTTTCAAAATTAAGAAGAAAGAAAAAGAGATTTTAGTTTCCTTTTCTTAGCTTATTTTTAACGGAGGCACTGCAGAATTATGATGGTGTCCTTTTGGTAAACCAAAATGTCAGACACATATTATTCTTTTAAACATCTCCTGGCCTTTCTCTGAAAGGTTAAGGTGGTTTAAATAAATTTAGTCAAAGTAAATGACAGCTGAGGAAGAGTATTAGAAAACTATACTTATCAACAACCTCTTTTCCTTAAATTTAAACAAGTCATTTACCAAACTGCAGCCACAGGAGCTCATGACAACACATACTGTTCCCCGGAAAGATGAAAACAATTTCAAATGCTGAAGAAATGTTGAGAGGGAGAAATGACAGACACATTAATGAATGTTAATCCAGAGTCTTAACTCCCTTGAAAGTTGCAAACCATGGTTTTGGGAATGATCATGCAGCAGCCTTCAACAGGATTTGTCCTTTTCCTGCTTTTACATCATCTCAGTGCAGCGGATGTGCGGGGAACAGGCAAAGAACAGGAGTGAAGTTCTTTGAAGAACAAACATCACATGGTGACCTGATCCTGAAGGAAATCAAGGCCAATTGCTCAGGGCAGCGCCAACAACCCAGGAAACCTCCCAGAGCAGCCCAGGCCACTGCAATCCAGATTTATGGGGCCATACACACTCCCTTCATCACCGGCGGAGTGCAACAGAAAGTTGCTCTGTTTACACAGGGTACCTCAGCAGGCACTGTTCTGGGCCACCACACGGGGGATGAACATGAGGATTAAATCCTTGTTTTCTCAAAGGAAGGACTTGGTTCTCACTATCCCGTTGAAAAGGACTCCCCTTCCTTGCTGGGAACAGCCCAGTGGTGGGGCTGCACTGAGGAAAGAGACACAAACCAAGTATTTTTCAGAATATGAGTGAGAGGAGACCTGGAGGCTTCCCATTGAAGAAGGAGGAAGGAGTGTGATTAGAAGTAGTACTCAACAATTACAAAAACATCTCTCAAGCTACCCTTTTCTACTTTGTCTTCCTAAGTAACAGACTGAGATGTCATGATTTTTGTTACACTTTTTTCCCACTCAGGTTTACCAAGACAGCATTGTGAATGAGCAGCTACAGCTGCATCACCAAAACCCAGAGGCATCATCTGTACCATATTCTCCTGCTGCTGATGTCTGCTACACCTTGGCCACCTCCACCTCCAAAAAACAACACTGTTCTACCCTAGATTCACTTCTTCAAGTTTCCACTTCCCTGTAGTGCATGACAAGCCCCAGAGTACAACACCTTACCCATTTCCCACAGAAAGGATGGAAAAGGGGCCATTTGTTCGGGCCACCATTTAAACACATTTTCAGAATGGGGTTGAATGACCGCCAGGACCTCGGCAAGGAGCAAGAGGAAGAAGTCTCTACCCTACATCAGCCTTTTTCTACGCTATTTTCTGTAGGGATTAACTCAGTAAGGATCAAGAGAGAAAACTCTAGTGTGCAGCTAAAAAATATGCAATTTCATTTTTACTTTTCTTACAAGAAACCCAGCGTTGTCTGTTCATTGGCCCAGCATGAAGGTCTTACAAATTTCTCCCAAGTTTCCATAGAAATGCATTGATTAGAGCATAATTTCAGTTAATATGGTCTCCTTTCAGCCAGCTCTGCTTGCTTACACCCACCCTGCACCTTCCCCTCACAGTCCTTTTCCTCTTTGTTCGGCTCAGTAGGTTTCCTAACTGGTGGATTTTATTGAGTTAAATCAAGCTGTCACTTCATCTGCCTGAAGGATGACTCAAATACAACACATAATAATAAAAGAAAAGTAGGATAAAATAATCTTGTCAAGCCAGAAAAACTGATTGCTTGAAGTTGTAGCCTTCAATCAATACACTAATTCCACAATTTATACCTCTTTCAATTGGAGAGGAAAGAAACCCTGATATGGTATTTCTTGGCTCACTGACCAACTTTGACCTTCTGTCTGTGCAAGGGGAGGATTAGCAACTGCTGCTTAGTGAAATCACCTATGGAAATAGGAGGGCAAATAAGTGGTGTCTGAGGTTCCAGCTCCCTCCAGTAATTGCAGGGGGTGCTCATGGCTCCAGTGCAGTTGCTCTAGCACATGGGGCCACAGCACCACTGGGGGCATGGGGTGACCAAAAGAGTCCAGGCTAAGGCTTGGGGCAGGGACACTGGAGCCTTGGGATCACACCCCAAGCCCCCACATGCCAGCTGGAAGTGGTAGAATTGGGCAGAACTCTTGCAGAACTTGATCTCGGGATTTTTCTCCAGGCAAATGCTCAGCACTGAGCTAGCAGGACAGAGGATCAGCAAGATGAAAAGGAAGCCCATTGAGCTACATTTTAGTGTATACCACATGTCAAATGTACCATCACTTTTTAACAGTTGGACACTGATTTATTTTGGTTAAATATACAAAAAGGCTTGGGTGGGACTTTTTAATAAGATCACGGGATGGCAGGACTAGGAGGAACAGATGCAAATTGGAAGAGGGGAGATTTAGGCTGGACATGAAAAGTTCTTTACTGTGAGGGTGGTGAGACACTGGAAGAGGTTGCCCAGAGAGGTTGTGGATGCCCCCTCAATCCCTGGAGGTGTTTAAGGCCAGGCTTGATGAGGCACTGAGCAAACTGGTCTGGTGGGAGGTGTCCCTGCCCGTGAGAGGGGGGTCGGAAGTAGACAATCTTTAAGGTCCCTTCCAACCCAAACCATTCTATGATTCTATGACTGAGGGAGTCCAGGCTAAGGCTTGGAGCAGGGACACTGGAGCCTTGCGATCATAGAATTCATCCCAAACCCTCACGTGCCGTTACGGCCTTTGTCATCAGTCCTGGTAAAAATCATCTTACCACTGAGGAAAACAAATCTACTGCCATTTGGATCCCATTTCACACCCAGATGGAAAAGCCCACGCTGCTGGATGGGGTCAGGTGGGCACAGACAGCTTTTCCAGACACTGCTGCCTTCCCCAGAGCCTCCCTCACCCAGCAGGGGTTGCTGTCAGTCCTCTCCCTTGTCCAGCACTAACACCGTGGTTGGATTCTGGCTGGTCCTTTGCTTTCTGCCCACCTCTGGCCAACTGCAGCGTCTCTTCCTAATGAGGGAGTGGAGTTAACGATGCAGTGTTAATGGAGAGAAATAAAGCACAGCCATGCTGAGTGCTCATCTTGGCTCTGAACCTCCTGACTCAGGAATGCTGGATTACTCAAATCTGCTTTAACCTGGTTTTTCACACTGAAAATAGAAAGCATCGGAGGAAAATTAATTAAAAAAAAGAAAAAACAAACTACAAACAGAAAGAAGAAAAGATGCTGAGTATCAAAATGCACCCTTATTGGCAATAAATAGAAAATAAATGCAAAAGGCACCACTCCAGGTGAGATCTAGGTCCCACCAGTCATTTTTTCCATCAGTGATGTGACTCCATCACAGGTACAAGTACCTGCAAAAAATCAGGGGCTTCGGCAAAGTACTGGCTGCTTTCCCAGCTCCTTACCTTTCAAGGGAAGGGGAATAAAAGAGGACATCTGCAGGAGAAGAGGCAGAGCCCCTGAGCCCACTGATCACATTGGCCTTGGATATCTGCTGCTATGAGGGATGAAGATGCATCTCATGCTGATCCTTTGAAGCGCATAGAAATGAAGGTTAAGAGGCATTTGAAGTTGTTAGTTTGTTTGTGGGCAGGGAAGAAGCAGCTTGGTGCCCTCAGTCCTCAAGTCTGAGGGATGTCACTGTGACTAACCCCTTGACATTCAGTCCCACAGGCAGGAACACCATTTCCAGCTAGGGCTGGTTGGTGCCAGTCCAATTTCACTCAAAGCTTCACTGTTGACACCATTGTTCATCTGATTGTTCCTCAACACTTTGTTGTAAAAGAAATGCTTGTGGTTTATCTTATTTTCAGCCACTGATTAGATTTCTGTCACTGAGCAAATACTGGGATTGAAATTGCTGCATGCTTGAGAAAGGCAGAGAAAAAATTCTATCAGAAACCAAAAAATTTACTCATGGAATAAGCAAATAAGGTGATATTCTGAGGCTGAATAAACAACTCACACAGGACAGGCTGAGAACAAAGCCACTTCCCCAGCCCTGGCTGCAACTAGCACCAGGGTGAGATGCTGCAGGGAGAAGAAATGGGCAGTTGGACATTCCAGCAACTGATATCCAGAAATCTCTCTGTTTGAATTCTCATCTTCTGCTGGCCAGAAATAGAAAGCAAACACTGTCAGTTTGTCACATGTCAGTGATTTAAACCTGGGGAGAAGTGCTCTTTTGAAAGGCTCCACATTAGTACAGTCCTTGTCCTGTTCAGCCCAGAACACCCTGCAGGTACCTTCTCCAAGTCACCTCACCCTTACTCTGCTCAAACTCAAACACTTCTGCTGGAAACAAGGCAGCAGTGGGCAATGGTGACTGCACAAAACCTGGGTGTGAGATGATGATAAACCACAAAAGCCATAAAAGGGCAGGTAAACAATAATGTTCCTCAACCCACTCTCATGTAATTACACAATTAAGTGTCAAACACTGTCTTAATCCAGGCACCTGAATCCCACCAGCACAGCCTCTCTCTCATGGGTTTTAATTTCAGCAGCTTGAGGGGGTTGAGCTCTCCTTTGCTGGGTGGTGCAGAAGGCATCAACCACCCCAAAACTGTCAGCCCTTTGCTGGCAGTGGGGCAGGGGAGGGAGGCTGTGAAGGCAGCAGGGCAGTCACACTGCAGTACAGGGAGGTGCAACCATAGATATGGAGCGTTCTTGCTGCAGGGACAGCCAGAGACAACTGAACAGGCCACCAATAGCCCCAAAACCCAGGGTGAGGAGCCCACTTGATGACCTCTGCCCACTTACAGCAGGGGCAGTTGTGGACCCAGCACTTTTGGCTCACCCCCATGATCCCCATCTAGCCTGAAGGTCTGTTCATCACCCACAGACGTGCCACTGGGAGGACAGGGGCCACTGGGAGGACCTTGGAGGCCATGCCACAACTCCTGAGTCCCATGTCACCTCCAGGGTTGGATTACCTGAGCTTCAGCTGACTGTTTCACGACATCAGTTAAATGGGATGTATTTTTCTCTTTTGGTCCTGGGACTTGTAATTTAGAGAGAGAGAGAGAGAGTGAGTGAGCGAGAGTGACAGAGACAGAGAACACATACAGCAGGGCAAATATTTGTTGTAGGAGATAAACATACAATTATCTAAAATGTAATCTTAATACGACTTATTAAAATAGATTACATTTTAATGTGCGCTGCAATTTGCGCATTACACAGCTCGTACCCGCGGCCTCACCGCGCGCCGCCGCCGCCACGGGGAGGGGGGGGAGCCCCACTATCTTCCTCTAAATGGATGTATTTGCTGTTGATAGTCAGATACAGCCCTCACCTTTATCCCAGCTTGTTTCTGACCCAGCGAGTTGGTGTTAATCACCCCTGTGGGCACCAATAATTTCCCCATATGTGGAATTTGATAAGTTAGAGCACCCACTTCATGTCAAGCAGATTCCAGCTGGCTATCCAGTTATCGCCATGGACAGCTTCCAGCGCTCCCACCCGGCCCTTCTCTTCTCAGCTTTATCAAGTGCTTTGCACTTTTTGTCTTTTATCTCTTAATTGAGACCTGACTGCAAGAAATGCCTATCTCTTCAAGTGTGCTGCATTAAGTATTAACTTGAACTGCTTTGGCTACTTGAGGTACAGAGAGCCTTAAGAAGCTGGGGAAAAGGTGAAAAAATCTCCCCAAATCTCTGTTTAGAAAATCTGTGTAAATGCTACAGTGTAGGGGAAAAAAAAATAAATAAAAATTTCTTTTTCGTCCTTCTCTGCCTTTCCCTGTAAGTAAAAATCCCCCCACAAAAATGAAATAGAAGTGTGCATTACAAACAGAAGGAAACTTCTCCTACACCTTTATTCGCAGTGCATGAAAACACAAAGGTGCTGGGAAAAGGAAAACATTAAGGAATGAATAATGTGTGAATAAGAAATCCTTTAGGCATGAAAGGCGATAAGGAATTATTCTTTCTTTCTCAGTGTAAGGCTCTCTCTGGCCCAGCAGCTGCCAACAGCAGGGGCTGAACCCCCTCCTGGGGAGCTGGGGCTGCCCCATGGCCCTGGCAGAGAAGTCTCTCCAGGATTTTCTCCATCCTTTCCCAGAGGATTCTGAGGGAAGAGCTAGGGGGGACACAACGTGGGAGACATGGGTTCTGCCTCTGCTCTCCTTCCACATGAATGTGCTTCTGATTGGGAAAACCCCATCAAGCATTGGCACTGCAGCCTACCTAGGTGGGCTTATCACACCCAGACCCAGAACTTCCTTTGGGCTCCTGTTTTTTCACAGCTTGCCTTAGAAATTACATCCCTGAAAGTTACACCCAAGCTGTCCCAAGTTAGACTTCTCCATTCAGAGTGTTTGATTTTTTTTAAATACCCTTGAATCCCCCCCTCACTCAATTTTATCCTCTGCAAAATGGGGTAAGAAGATTCCAATGCCAACTCAAGATCTTGGAGCTAATGCTGGCACCCACCTGTGCTGCCCAGGTGTGGAACCAGGCTTTGCCACCTCATTCTTCAGAAGGACTGCTTTCTTTTTCAAAGCAAAGCAAAACAAAGCATTAACAAATTTCTCTAGTTCATTTCTCAGGAGGACCAAGCAATGTTTTTTCTGCCAATTAATTTGTAGCACATAAAAGTGGTAGAAAAAGCAGCACTTGTCCTTCCCAGGAGCCCATTAACTCAGAAGGGGCCCAGCCTTCCTGACTCTGGGTGTCACTTGCAGGCCAGCAGTATGCAATGTTCCTTTGCATTAGCCCATGTACCAGCTTTGTTTTTCACAATATTAATTAAAAAATATAAATATAATTTTTTCTAAAGCTATTTGCCTATTAGAAGAGCACAGGCAAGTTCAGATCTTGCTCTGACCCAGGTTTATTACTACTGCATGAAAGCAGGAGGATGTTACCTGTGGTGTTTGGGAGGCAGAAGGTCTCCCCACAGAGCACAAACACCAGTGGAGAGAGAGAGAGAGAGTATTTTGGCTGCTTGAGTGTAACAGCAGAACACAAGGACCAAAGGGGTACAAGGTGGAAAAGGGGCATTAAAGGAGATTTTTGTACAAGGTTACATTGGATAAGGGAAGCAATTAGAGAAATAAAAGCACACGTTAAGAGCTGCTGAAGGAAGAACAGTTCAGGTGCCAGGAGTCTCACACTCAGAAACTTTGCTGGATATCCCCAAAATATCTCAGACAGTCCTGGGCTGACACCCCCCCCCTCTTTTACAAGCATCTCACACTCATTGTTTCCAAGCAAATTCCCACCTGTATCAGGTCTCTAAAACAAAGGAAAAAAATATATCATTAAAGACCTGTAATCTTGTGTTGTTTTCTCATGAGCTGACAGGCAACACCTCTGTCCCTGGAGGGATTTCAGAGCTGAGCAGACACAGAGCTTAGAGAGATGGTTTAGGGCTCCTTCCTGTCAGAGTAGGAGTTGGTGGTTGGACTCCAAGAGCTGAAAGGTCCCTTCCAACCTGGGCCAGTTTGTGACAACTTTTGAGCTTTTGGCTGTTTTTTGGGAGACTCTAAACTGGGTACAGGAGGTGGGTGGGCTCCCTTCATGGATGCAGGGACCAACAAGCAGTATTTCAGGAGTTGAGCTAGTTGTGGACACTATGGAAAAGGCAAAGACTGGTAAAAGATTCATTTCTTCCCCTACAGCACAGGTCTGAGAAGTACAGCAGTCATCTCCATCCTGCCCAGGGAGGATGATCTCAGCATCCCACTGCTCCCCAGACTGTGCTGAGACGCTTTTGCTCCTCACACCCTGGTACCACATCCCATCTCCCCCCCCCTCCAAAACCCACCAGCCCTTTGACTCCGGAGCTGACGCTGTTATTGTCAGTTTCAAGAGTTAAATATTCCAGGAGGAATTTGTTACTGCACACGATACATAATGCCTGCAAACCCCCCGCACCAATATTGCTCTCAAATTGGCAGCAAGTGAACAAGGGACATGAAGGATGCTTCAGCGCAGTAACCTATCCTTCCTTCCCTCTTGGGAGCCACTTGGCCAGCTTTCATCCTCATAATTATAATAAATTTGACATTTCATAGATAATATTGATTTCTGTATTTTAGCATTTCACCATAGGTGACAGTCTAGCGTCAAGAATGAAATTTCTATTGATCTCCAGCGCATTAATCTCTCATGTGTATGTGATCATTTTTATAAGACCTTTTACTGCACATAAATCAATATTTCATATTTCCAGCTATGCCAGAGGAGATGTCATATTTGTAAACTGTGAGTTGACACCTGCAATTCCTTCCTGTTCAGCTTCAACTGCTCAGTAACAGTCGATGCGGGGTTGGGAAAGGATCAAGCTCCGGGAACAAGGCAGATGAAAAAGGGGGCTGTAGAATACAGTAATTAGCTTAATGAACAAAGCCAGCGAGTGAGGGAAGGAGAGCTGTGTTTCTGTGCTCACGCTCATGAATACAAACATCTTCAGGGAGGTTTGTGAACCCACTGATAACGCCTTTGAACACGTTTAGGGGACATTACAGCAAAAACGTATTAAGGAAATAGAAGCGGTTAGAAAATCAAGCAAACTCTTAAATGAACTGCCTGGCTCCCAGCGCCCTTACAGCCACCTCAAATTGCACCTTTTCCACCCAGCATTGTGAGCTATTTTAACTCTGGCACCATACAAGAACTGTCTCGTTACCATTCAAACAACCACCAGCAACTCTGCAATTTAACAAACAATAACTGGAGTAATGAAATTACCCTCTTTACGCTGAAAAATTGACTTCCCACAAAAAAAACCCAAGTGAAAACAGTTAAAAGAGCTGAGAGTAAAACACCCTAAGAATGCAGCTTCCCTTTCTAGAGGTTTAAAAGAATCGTTTTAAAATAACACATCTTTAAATAACATGGAATCTGTATATAAAAAAGTGAAACTCTCTGGCTGCTTTGGGGTTTGTTAAATGAGTGAAATGAGTGATTACAGCGTGACGCCCAGTGACCAGGCTGAGGCAGCGAGCCCTGGAAACGCATCCTGCTCTGTTAATTATGCACTATATTAACACTGACCTCCGATAGTTTGGCTCGTTCAATACTTTGGGATAGGAGTGGATAATCTGTGATTTAACAAATGGAGTCACTCAAAATTACCTCCGTAACGCACCCTCGGACGTACACCCAGATAAAAGCCCCCTGTAAGCTAAGTACTGGATACGTCCCTGTAATCACAACCATCAGCTTTTACACCTCATCTGAAGCAACCACTCACTCAATCATGTGGAAATTACGTGGCATTACCAGTCAAAAGGCACTCGATGAGGGTGCAGCCCAGCGCCCGCCCCACCAGCGCCCGCCTAATGGCAGCAGCAAATACCTCCAGAGAAGGGCCCTGTTCAGCCAGCACCACGCTAAAGCTCTCAAATTCCCCCCTTTTTCACACCAATTTCCTATAAGCACTATTGACACGCTATTATTTCAAATTATATGTCTGTTCATGCAAGGAAATGCTACCCTCGCCTCTTCTCAAAGGCCAATCCTTTTTGTTCGCCACCAAAGCGCGGCAGTGCCCAAGCCACGTGTCATCATGGAGCTGTTCTAATGCAGGGACAGGCATGTGTCCGAGCCCTGCTGACCACCATGCCTCAGGCTGGGGCTCACAGGTTGTGTCAGGAGCTGATGAGAAAGCCTCTGGAGATCAGAGGTGGCTGTTGGTGGGCAGCAGGTGTCTTTACAGACCCTTTACCCCTCCCCATTGTTGGGGTGAGGTTGGGGAGAGCCTTCTCTGCTCTCACCTTCACTTTGGTGAATAAAGATGGCATGCCCATGTCCAGACTGCAGAGGCCCAGCACCATGTCCTTGCTGCCCACTCCAACCCCACCATGCTTAGGATTTTTTTTAGGAACAACACCAGGTTCACCAGGAACTGTCTCACAGGTGGTGCTCCCAGTCTCCCTGGTGAGCAGCTGATGGAGCAGATGTTACACCAGCATCCCACACAATCCCCTCAAATCTGCAGGGAACTTGCAGATGTGGACAACATTTGCAGGACCCTTATCACAGCAACATCACTACAAGTACCTCTCATCCACAGCAATGGACAGAGAACTGTGCCAAGGAAAGATCTTCCTGAAGACAAGCAAGAGATCATGCCCTGCAGGCATGGACAAAAAGCTTCCATGGGAACTAAGGAAGGGAGGTCATAGAATCATAGAATAGTTTGGGTTGGAAGGGACCTGAAAGATCATCGAGTTCCAACCCCCCTGCCATAGGCAGGGACACCTCCCACTACATCAGGCTGCCCAGTGCCATGTCCAGCCTGGTCTTGAACACCTCCAGAGAGGGGGCATCCACAATCTCTCTGGGCAACCTGTTCCAGTGTTTCACCACCCTCACTGTAAAGAATTTCTTTCTTATGTCAAGTGTAAATCTACCCCCTTCCAATTTACATCCATTGTTTCTAGTCCTCCCATCCAATATCATATTAAAAATTCCTTCCCCTGCCTTTCTGTAGGACCCCCTCAGGTACTGAGAAGTTACTATAAGTCATATACTATAAGTTACTATAAGGTCAGAGTTTCTAAGCATAGTTGAGTGTTTTAGAATAGAAGAGTGCAGACAACTCCAGACCCACACTTCAGGCATGTAAAATCTCATACATTTCTGATTGCAAAGAAGCCCAGCGAGTTACAAATCTGGAAACATTCTCTACTGACTCATCTCAAAGAACATTAAATTAATGTGCCACATCAGGTTCAAACTTAAAGAAGCATAAGCTTTAGCCTCCAGGTGTAAAATAGTCCCAATACACAGAAACATCTTGCAGTTCTCCACACTGCTGCTTCTGTTCACAAACTATCATGAGCTAAAGTGAACTCTGGAGTGAGGAAACACGATGCTTGAATGCAGTTGCTTGTGTCTGCTCTTTATTAGTGTAAGAATAATTCAACACATACTCAAACTTTTGCTGCTGGGATAGTAATATTTACTCCCTCTGATATTCTTATTAGTGCTGACATACACAAAGTAAAACATTCTGAGAAAAACAGTGTTATTAACTGAAAAATACATATTTCTCAACAGGATTTGTGTCACCTTGTGTACCCTAAAGTGAGCTGACAGTGTCTGCTGTCGGAGAGCAGCGAGACCGTTTCACATGAGCTCCTACAGAACACACACTCGGAATGAAATTATCCACGTGGTGTCAACACGGGCCATTATTAACACATTAGGTGAGAAAAAACGTTTTGCATTATTAAATTAGCGAGAATATAATTCACATTGTGCTTGGACTTTGCCTCATAATTTATGAATTGTAAATACTCAGATATTCCCCCAGCTGAATTAACTGCATTCATCAGCACCGGGCAGCACAGGAGCAAAGAAATGGTTTGAGCTCCTCATCCTCAGTGCGACCTGATTTTGGGCAAGGAAGAGACTTCAAAGTGAAGTTTAGACCCAAAACAAGTGCAAAGGTGCCCAAGATCCCACACTGGTGTGCAGCTCTGTCAAACCAGAGGCTGTCCCTTGGCATGAGGACACCAAAGACACATTTACCTAAAACAAGACCCACATCCTGATGCTGTGGGATCTTGACTGGTGGGATCAGATGTAACTCTGAGTAACCTCATATTTGAAACACTAAGTGACCAAAACCTCTAAATCCTCATTTCAATGCACTGCAATGAAACATTCAAGACACTAGAATAACAAAGGACAGTTTTTAAATCATAGAACCATAGAATCATAGAATAGTTTGGGTTGGAAGGGACCTTAAAGATCATCGAGTTCCAACCCCCCTGCCATAGGCAGGGACACCTCCCACTAGACCAGGCTGCCCAGTGCCCTGTCCAGCCTAGTCTTGAACACCTCCAGAGATGGGGCATCCACAACCTCCCTGGGCAACCTATTCCAGTGCTTCACCACCCTCACTGTAAAGAATTTCTTCCTTATGTCTAGTCTAAATCTATCCCCCTCTAATTTATATCCATTGTTTCTAGTCCTCCCATCCGATATTATGTTAAAAATTCCTTCCCCTGCCTTTCTGTAGGACCCCCTCAGGTACTGATAAGTTACTATGAGGTCCCCTCTGAGCCTTCTCTTCTCCAGGCTGAACAACCCCAACTCCTTCAGCCTGTCCTCTAAAGCAGGGGAAGCTCATGGGGAATCTGTTTGAGAAAAGAACTAGCATGAGGTCGTCTGTCAAAAGTCTCCTAGAAAGGAAATGCAAAAGGCAAAATTCTAAGAAATGCTCCAGCCTGAAGAATCTCTTCGGGAATAAACTGCTAAAAAGGGAAAGTATAATCAGTGAGACTTCGGGGCAGAGAGGAATCATTCCACCAACACTCCACCAACACCATTTTTCTGATTTCCCTCTTTTTGGTGAGTCAGCTCCACCCAAGTTAATGGTGACACCAGGGCTGGAAAATCAAAGTTGAGAAATGGGGAATAGGAAAGCCCAGACCACCCGAGCCACATGGCAGTATCCAAACTCCAACCTGTAGATGGTTTCAGAGCTACCTTTGCAAGGATTAAGTACCACCAATGTGGGAACACTCACAAAGTCCACGTCTGTGACAACACTGACTCTCACAAACCAAATCATACAACTCCACCAGTGAAAGAAACTCTGAACAATTTAAGCCAAACAAGAGGAAAGCATCTTCTATTTACAAGCTACATGGAAAGGGAGGGGGGTGTTCAGAAAATTGGCCTAATTCTATGTATTTGTTCAACTCTAATGTCAACAACAACCTTAGAAATGAAAGTGCAGATCAACATCTGAAATAGTAGAAATAATCACAAAATGGATCAAGAGGAAAACAGACTCATCTGACAAAGGAGAATTCCCTTTCAGATTGAGACATTTTCAGCACGTTGAGTGGGAGAGTTTGTTGTGACAGTGAGACACTCCTGTGAGACCAGAATTAGGGGTGTGGGGTCCCCTCAGCAGTTCTGCCTGATGCTGGCCTTCTGTTTACATGAAAATGTGCCATTTTCCCTCGTTCCAACGTGCAACCCTTGTTTCAGGAAAGGAAATCATCAAGCACCATGATGAAATAACCATGAAGTGAATGCGGCAGCTAAACTCTCTGCTGACTCTTTTACCAGATTCACTCCTCCATGGGGAAAAAGTTCTGGACCCCATTAAATCTCACCCATCATCTCCAAGTGCATCACTTCTTTTACAGTCAGGGCTGACAGTCTGACCAGGGCTGTGTCACTGGGGGTTTGGCCAGCAGTGGTTTAACTTGGTGGCATTATGGAACAGACTATTTCTGCTGAACAAACAGCTCAGCAGCACGACCACAGAGAATATTGGCTTAGTGCTGGCTGAGCTGAAACCAAAACAGAGGAGCCTCTTTTCTGGGACAGAGATGGATTTCTCCCCTGGAGACCAGGCAGGGAGCATCCCCCACACATGCTCCAGCAGCAGGTACCACCAACTCCCATCTCTTACCTCTCTCCTCCTGTAGCCTGGACAAGTTCCTCTCTTGCCTTCCCTTAGACTGGAGTGAATCTGGATTTTCAGAGCTGGACCAATGTAAAAAGGGAGGAGGATGAAGACCTAAAATTTATTTTTTTTTTAAGAAACAGAAAAAAAAGTCCTTTCCTTTCAGAATCAAACCAAAATGTTTTCACTAACATAAAACATTTCTTATTCTATTCACATACTTTAATTCCTTCATTAACTTTTTCTCCATTTGATTTGGCCAGCGTTAAGTGAGGAAGAGGTAGTTTTGAAATGAAAAGCAAGAAGTTCCCTATGGAAAGCTGAAAGAAAAAGATAAATTAAAAATTATTTTCTTGTCTTCTCTTAGCAAGGTGTCTCCTTTTTGACTCAAAAGACTCCACCTGACCCGGGGAATTCTTTGAAACTAGTTACAAATTTATCTTTAGCCACATATTTGGTAAAAGAAAAAAAATAAACTAGAATATTACCTGCACCTCAGATCTCATTAATTCTCCCAGCACTGACAGATTCTTTGAATGCTATACTATATATTTTTATATGTTTAGGTAAATATAATTAAAGTCACACCATACTTGGTACATTAGTTCACCATTTGGGGATTTCACAGCTATGTTAGACACCTCTGGGACTTAAACCTCATGCCTGATGCTGACACCAACCTCCTGCTAAAAGCAAAGAAATCTCTAGGTCCAACCTCAATTGCCCTTATGAATCCTCTCTACTCCAAGTGCTGCTGGAAAACATCCCACTAAAAAGCTCCAACTTCTAGGGTGCTGCTGGAACCTGCCCAGTAAAGAGTCTTTGCAGCCTCAGACCTTTGGTTTTAAAAATCAGCTTTGATGTGACCTAATGGCTTTTGCTGTTTTGAAAAGAATATGGAAGAATGACAGCAATATTGAATTTTTAAGTACATGCTCTGTCCACCTGCAGAGCTTTTCTCGCTCACTTTAATAAGGACCTTTAGCATGTCATTATACATTTTAATTACACTGTTAAATGTCACAATCACACATGCTAATGACATCATTATACCTATTTACACCAATTATGTCATTTGGTGCAATTACAGTAATTCTGCCAATACACACAAATCAATAAAAAGGTTTTGTTTGCATTTTTAAATGAGCAATCTCAAAAGAATAACTTCCCTTTCTGAGAAAAGCAGGGCAAGCACTCACATTCTGGAACTAAAGGAGTGACATTTGAGGCCTGACTCTTCCTCCGACCACTACAAAGGGTCGAGAACTTCCACACCCAGAAGACAATACGTTCTCATGCTCACAGTTAGAGGTTTCCAGGGAATCTCCTAGATGAGATGGTGAGGTGCTGTAAGAACTTCTCCATCCTCCTGGAGAGCTCCTGGGAGCTCCCACCTGTGTAAGGATGTTTTGCCAACTACTTGATCCTTCTCCTGAACAGGAATATGCTGGAAGAGTGAGGGCTGTCAACACTTACACACCCCTGTTAACAGGCTCTTCAGTCTAAGAAAGCTCCACCTTCATAAGGACTTCTAGGTTTTGATAAGTTAATTTCTCAAATACACCTTTGCTCAGATAGGTGGGTGACACCCTATAATCTTTCCATATCAATCTTGGGAGCTAAAAATCATAAAGGCTTTTTCACTCTTTTAATCTCTCAGAGCACTCTGGAATTCATTAGTTTCCATCTCATCAGGGCACCACTGGACATGGCTTTGTAGAACCTGATCAGAGCAGCTCAGGCTGGGAGGGACCTTTCAGCTCACAGAGTCCAGCCATCAACCCCACTTTGACACAACCAGCCCCAAACCATCTCTGTGAGTACTAGCACTTTCACAAACATTTTTCAAAAGCTAAAAACCATTCCCTCCCAAGGAATGGTTCACATCTGTCCTACCCCACAGCTGTCAGTGTCGTTGACTGTGACAGTGACAGGTCTTCCATGACTCTTTCTCACAGTGAAGGGACTTCAATCATACTCAAGCTTCCTCAAAATACAGTACAACATCAAAATGCAGCACATCTCAGCTAATGCTGACCTGGGCACAGAAATCAGTGCTGCCAGGCTACTCAGCTCACATCAAAGCAAGTGATGCTTAGTCCAAACTACTCTTTAACCTACAAATGAAGATCACAAATTAAACATGCTCCCTGCAGGAAGGGAGTTCTCTTTCCCCCAAACACTGCTGGCAGCCTGCACAACTTCTCCTGTTAAGCTTTATGTCCAAGGCTGCTTTTTCCTGTCTCTTTACTACTGAAAAGAAAAAAAACCCAACACATACATTAAGAAATTTCATTTTTTCTTAGTATTTAACATGATCAGTTCCTGCGTCTGGATGGTTTGAAATATGATGTCCATTGGACAGATAAGTCTTGGGCAAACGACTGACCTTTTGAAATAATATTTATAATTTTAGAAATGTAAAACTTCACATTCTTTAGTAATCCAATATTAAAATGCATTTAAGTTGATCTATTAAATGCTATGATTCAAACTTTTTAAAAAATGTGCAATAGAAAAACATTAACAACATGTGTGGTTTAGAAAAATTCATTTATACAGCCGTTTGCAATGTCATGATGTATTTTAAATAAAAGAGCTACAGACAAAGGTATTGATTTTAGAGACTTAACTAAATAAACAGTATGTAAATTCTGTCTTTTTCTATAAAATTAGATCAGGGCACACATATTGCACTGTCTTTTTCTAAGGGAATGACAGCGATTGGATTTGGCAGACATTGGAATTTGGTTAAAGAGTTAAAGACCTTTGATCTTTGGTTCACAATTAAATGATGGGGCTGTAAAAGGACATGGTGGAGCTGGATGGGCAGTATTTATGAGGCCAGGCTGCAGGCAGGAGGTGTCACTGCTTAGGGCTCTCCCCAAGTATCTCCAGGCCTCATTGAGCATCACTAATGTCACGTCCTCTCCACGGAGGGTGACCCTGGTCAGGCAGCACTTTAGGGCCTTTTCTCACCTTTCCCAAAGTCTATTCTCCAGCCCACGCAATGTGGGATTCATGGAAAGACCTTGCTTGAGGATCATGGTGCAAAGGAGCCTAGAAATAGGAAACTTTGGGCTGAATTAATTTCTAAGCCAAAGTGCTGTATTTATGAAGCCCCACAATCCCTTCTCCTGCCCACCCAGACACACTGCATCTCCCAGTTTACAGCTTGAATAACAGTAACACTGACCATCATTAAATATGAAGAAAAAAAAGGAAGATTTATTGATAACCTTTCTAACAAAAGGAAGATCACTCCCCAAGTTCCTTATTAATTTATGCTCCTCTATAATTACCACTTGCAGTAACCACTGGAGCTCTAATAAATGTGTAATGAAAGCAAAGGCACACCCCGCAGCAGCGCCCAGCCTCAGACCGCACATTCACACAACAAAACACACAATCCAAGCCCAGTTTAGGTCTCTCTACCCCAGTTTAGCCTCTAGGGGGGCTGGGTTGTTTTTTTTTAAATTCCCCCTTCTTTGTTATGTCACTGCACAGACAGATCCCAGGCTGCTCCCTGTCACCCAGCAGAGCAAACACCTCGGCAGCCAGCGCCGTTGGACAGCCCTTAATTGGTGTGAGTTGGGGGAGTGGGATGAGAGCCCATGTCAGCAGCTCATGGAGGTGCCCATCAGAGGGGGCTGAGCCTCCCTGGCACCACCAGACAATGCTCAGCACTGGTCCTACCTGGCCCCTACAGCCAGCTGACAACCTGAAACATAGAATACAGGGTCCTCCATCGCTCCTGCAGCTGGTGAGGGTAGGAGAAATGTAGGAAATACTGTTCTTTCTGTTCAATGGCCTCGAATTCTCCTGTTACATTTCACTAAGTATTTATTTCTCTAGGCCAGATCTCTGCTGGTGATCTGCTCCACCAACACAGTGCCAGAGGTGTAGGAACAGAGAGAGAGAGAGAAACATCAGATTCGCTTTTCGCATCATTAGAAGCTCAGAATGGAAATCAAAATACTCTTCTTCAGCTGTTTGAATGTGAAACCCTTGTTTCTTATTCAAAAAGACAGAGAAACGGTGTTAAAGCCTAGAGCTGCTGCTAGGCATGAGGAAGGTTGTGCAGTATTCCACAGCAAATAACCAATTATCTGAAAAAGCAGCAAAATCATCCCTCAGTTATGCTGCTGCATGGCTGGAAGTTTGCCAGCAGATGTTTTCAGGGAATTAGGTGACTGCATCCTGAATTCCACATTTAAATTTTTTGTTATTTTAGCAATTTCAGTTTAAATTAGGTGGAAATGTCAGCTGGTGGCCTGAATCAAGTTGTATCAGGCACTGTCATCCAAAGCACTCCATCACTCACTGCTTCCTAAGCAGACAAATTGGGCTCCCATTTGATGGTGATCAGCATCACACCCAAACTGGAGCTGATGGCACCTTCTACTGCAAATTTATTATTTTATGGAAGATTCATAAACTGAATTGGGTATCTACCAATGTCTTCATAATCTGGAAGTAAACTTGGGTAGCTCAGATTATTTCCAGCTCACAGTTTCTCCCAGATTATTTGCTGTGTGGGCTCCAGATTCATGGTACATTCAGGCACAACCAGTCACCAGCCTTATTTCTGCTCCTAAACTGGGGGATATCCCATTTTTAAAGCCCAACAGCTTTAAAAAGCTGAAGAAGGGTGACACCATCTCAAATGTTACTATTTGTGAGAAAATACCCAACAGATCTCCACGTTCAAACAATTAGAGCCAGCATCAAGAATCTGAAACAACAGCAAAAGAGGGCTTCACCAGTGTGTCATCCCTCTCTCTAATTCCTACCCCTGCACTCCCAGCTTGGGCAGTAGCAGGGTGATTGATTGCCTTCCCTGCCTGAGGAGGGAAAACTGGAAGATTCAGCTCCTTCTCTCACTCCATTTTTCTTTCCACAGCTGCACCATTAGGGCCAGACACCATCAATTTCAGCAGGTGTGGGATCATACCCTAAAAACTACTTGCCCAATCTGTCCATCTCCTGTTAGAGGAGACAGGTGCTATGGCTGCTCTTCAATGTGCTCATCACCACTTTTCATTCTGCCATCAGTTGTTGAAACACTCTGTGGTTCACCAGCCACCAATGTTCTGGGGGTCTAGATGTCTCTGGGTGGCACAAACCCCTCCATCCCACATGGAAGGTGGCTCTTTCCCTCCCAGCCCACATTTGTGGGGGGCAGGGTGGGAGCAGGGTGGCTGTGGAGGCCGGTGGCAGCAGAGTCTGCTTTATCAGGATGAATGAAGATGAAAAGGAAGACAAATAGAAGTGAATGAGGCACTGCTTTGCGTGATTCATGAGAGCTGGCGGTGAGGCTGTTAGCCTCCGCCTGCCTCCCTTCTCCAGGCATAATGGATAGTTACAGTGCAGATAGTGACATTGTCAAACCATCAGGAATTGCTGATTATAGTGCTAAATATTGATCTCGGCTTCACATGTGTCAAAATTCTTTCTTCCCTTAATTAGAACTTCCCTAAGCACCACACAAGAACAAACCGAATATATCAGATCTCCCTGAAAGGGAGTGTGAGAGCGGGCTGTAATTGTGACCTCTTGTCTTCTCCTTCTCTCCCGAGTTTTGAGATGACTTCAGCTGTCTGTCCTGCCCTTCCCAGCACATGCCATAATCATTCTCATTTTTCCCAATCTAACCATAGGAAGATTTTTTTTTTTTTTTGATTTTTTTTTTTTTCCAAGGCTGTGCTTTTCATCATCTCACCCCAGCGGGGCTGCAGTCAGACGGCAGGGAAACTTAAAGTGCCAGAAGGTGCCTTTTTCTATTTGTTTGTTTCATGGTAGAGTGCACCAGGCAGTGACCTGTGGCGGGGGTGTCGCAGACAGGTTCACCCAATCAAAGGCAGCTCTAAAATTAACAGAGATCCCTTCATTTCTTCACACGGGATCAGGGAAGGGCAATTTAATGGATGTCAGAGGCTTCTGATTATCCCCCCCCCCTGCAATCACCAGTGATAAAAAATTAACTTTTGTTCTAATGATTGCTGCGCATTATTTATATTAAAAGCGCGTTTCCTCATCAAGGGAGTCACGACAATTAGTACTAATTCTGTATTACTGTTCAATCATCTCTCCTACTCTTTACAGTATTTATAATATAAAATAATGAAAGCCTGTGATGTATGGTTTCAATTTACTCCACAAACCGAGCACTTAAGTCATTTATCTTAGTTTATCTGTAATATACTGGGGCTTGGGGTTTTTTTTTTTGTATTGTTTTTCTTTTTTTAAAAAAAAAAAAAAAATGACACGAAGGAACATTTACCTTTAGTTTGATGTGCTCGATAAAAATCAATACTTCATTAAAAGATTCCCCCAAAAAATTGTTCAGAGTGATTTGAGCACTGGAGAGGGAGTGGGGAAGGAGGAAAGTGTTTGTGTCTGAAGCAGGAACATTTGGCTAGTGGTGTGTGCTGTGTTACCCACTGCCAGCTTGTAAAATAACAGGGATAAAGATGTGCAATCTGGGGATCTTGAGGAGAAGGGGAAGGGAGGAGAATGTCCCCATCCTCTCTGTGCACACAGGGACACCAAAGAAACACCAGTCAGCTCTGGCAGGGAGTTACTCAGGAGGAAACTTCCCAACCAAGAAGTGGTTCCCTTCCATCATGGTCACCCTCACTCCCAGCCCAGGGCACAGCAGCCAAAACAAACAAAACCAAACCAAATCAATCCCATTTTCAGTTGCTCTGTTTTAACCTTGTGGATGAAGCCACCCAGAGTGACAACCACCAGCTCACACCACTCCTATAGAGCTGAAGGAACAAATTATGAATCTCCAGAGTAGCCACCCAGGAGGAGGTGGACACTGGGGACAGCTATAGGGAAGCCTGCACATCCCTGAGACACCATAATGACCTCCAGCTCCCCTGGGTTGTTTGGGCAAGGCTAGTACTTCTTAAAGGGTGCAAATGCTTTGGGGTTGATTGTCCTTGCTTGGTTCTGCTTCCATTTCAGCATGTTGACAAAGAAAAGCCCCCACTGCTCCCCATGCCCTGAGCCCCTTGCACCTACCCAACATCTTGAACTTCCCAAAGTGCATCCCTGGGGTGGTGGCACCAGGACAGTCACTGGATACTCCAGGTTGTGCAGGAAATCATTGTCAGGAAGAAGCAGATTTCCAGTTTCCCAACTCCTCTGCTTCACTTCACCTGTGTTGGCCATGAAGACAAGCCCTGGGAGCAGCCTGAGCAGCACAGAGAGGCAGTCCTGATGGCCATACATCCACCCCTGCAGCTCCTACAGCTGGTACTGAGCATGCAACTGATGCTCCTGCAGTACAGAAAGAAAAGTTAACATCCACCACTACCAGGCACCTCCACAATATTTTAAAATTCAAATCCATGCATATTAATTTTTATTTTCATTAGTTACCTTTTTGCAGTCAGAGGCACTGAGGGCTGGGATCTGCTCAGTGTGAACAAAGCCAGGCCCAGCCTCTGCCTTTCCTCTCCCAAACCAACATCTGAACTTCTTCTGGACAAGGCCCATTTCACACTTCCATGGGCTCAAAACAGGAATACAAAAAAAAATTTATAAAGGGGTGCTTATCATATAATTTGTACCAGCTTTGAGTGCCCGTTATGCCCCAAAACCAAGAGGAATACAATTTATCAGGGGAAGAGAAGTCAGTGCTTTTGCTCACACAAAGACATTGACCTGTGTCCTGGCAGAGGTTCTCCAAGCAGGGCCCAAGAGGGACAAGGTCTCGTGCTGATGAGGCAGAACCACAAGTGCTTGAGCTTTTGAAAACGTGGCACCTGCAGGTCAGCAGGAACCTGTAAGAAAAGGCATCGCTCCGTTACCCACAGCGTATCCAGGGCCAGCCGGGGGAGGCAAATCCAGCCTGATCAATAACAGAGCCCTGAGTCTTCCACGACGCATCCTCCTCATGAATCTTAACCAAGAGGAATAATAATAAGCAACAGGGAAGGTTTCTGGTACTTTAAATAAGCGAGTGAGGCCGCTAAAGCCACCAGCAACCTTCTCTGGATATCAGAAATAATAACTGGTTCTGCAGCGGTGCGGGAACACAAGGGTATAAGATATACTGTACTTTAAGCTCTGTTTGATGAATCTGAGCACAGTTCCTGGGGGATAGATTACTTTAAACCATGCTCTTTTACTTTCTAATCCTGACTTGATTTGATTTGTACTTTAATACAGCTGCCTGGCAATTCAACAGCAAATAGAGACTATTTATGTAATCACATCGTAAGGAGCAGGACGAGGAGAAACTCTCCAGAACCTTTTTGGAAAATAGTTTGTTGTACTTTTTTTTATTTATCGAACAGCAGGGCTCCGGGCTTTTCAGTGCTCATTATAATTGGTTTTCTGCTTGAACTTTCAAAAACTGTCATGTCAATACTCAAACAGAATTTTTTTGCTTACTCCATGGCTGTGGGCTCTATTTTCTCATGTGCTACTTGACAAAGTTCCTGTAATATCTCAGAGGCAAGTTCTAGACTTTCAGTTGCTATTTAAGAGACTGGAAGGCAGAGTTATTTCATCTCCTCCACTGTTCTCCTGCACTTTCCCAGGATTCTCTGCTTTTCAGAGGGATTTGGCAAAGTGAGGAGAGAAGTCCTCAGCCTGCTTTGTACCAAACAACAGCTCTGGAGCCACAGCTCAGTGGTGGGGTGGCTGCTGCTGCTGCTACAAACCACTCTGACTCACCACTGAATGTGGAGCTGTGAAGAATAAATATTCCCAGTGCAAACAAAGATGGAATTCAGTGAATCACAAGGAAAAAAAATCTTTAGGGTGCCAATTAAAGACCCACTGGCTGATTTCAGGTGTCATCCCCGCTTTTTGGGTTGAGTTGTTCCATGCTGGGGACTGGTCCCAGACTCTGCTCCTCAGAGGCCAGCCTGTGAATGGAGATGCCCCGATCCCAGAGAGGTTTGCTGCCTCATCTGATCCTTTGGAAACAGCTCAAATTATTGCAAGAGTTTTCTCTGAAGTTAACAAAAAAATTGGAGAGAGTAAAAATGAAATGGAGGTTTAGTGTCCTGTAAGCCAAGAAAGTCAGGTCTAAGCAGTGGAAAAGGCCATCACCTTCATACAGCATTGCCAAATTACATCAGAGAGCTAAAGTGATGGTACAAAAACCAAATTTCCCCCTATTTTGGTACTTTAACAAAGAAAAAAAGCTCTCTATCCACAGTTGAAGTATTTTAATTTAAAAAAACAAACGAACAGCCTCCAACTTGGTGAAGCTACTGTATACAGAAGAAAATCAAAATAAAAAAACAGACTAAAGACTTATTCTTTTGATATCAATACTGCAAACTCAACAGTGAGAAAAGGCAAGGAGATCTCTGTTCTTAAACCTAATAATGGCAAAGCTTCACTTTAGAATAAGCATTTTGGATATTGAAAGGCAGCCAGACATAGATAAGTCTCACTCACGTGCTTGATGCTGGAGCAGGGGCTGTACTAAAGGGGCAGGAGTTTAAAGGAAACAGGCAGAGATGGAAAATGGAAATGTGACTAAATAAATATCATTAGTAAAATACAGCAAGTGGGATTTTACTGTATTTCCAACCAGTGTGCAAAAGGAAAAAAAGATTTTTGTTCTATATAATTTCATATTAGATTATAGGTGAGTGACAAACTACATGCTTATAAGGATGTATATTTTTTCCATTGCTAGGAGGAAAAAGCAGGCTATGAAATATTTTAAGTACATGTAGCTAAGTGCAGGGAAATTCAGTGGATTCATGAGGGAAGCCTCATATCAGGAAATCTGTCTGAAACAACAATACAACGTGCAGCAGACATTAAAATCTGCTCTTTCTGTCCAATATTCAGCCAGCATGGATGTGTGAACACATGCCAGTGGGTGGGTTTGTGTTAACCAAAATCTGACACACACTGTTGGACTCTGGAAATACAAGGGGGAGATCCTACAGGATCACTTCAGTGGTCAGCTCTCATAGAAAATTAATGTTTAGATTTAAAGCAAATACGCATGGAAATGCTGTTAATAACAGGCTGAATAATACCCTCAGAGCTTTTTTTATTCTTCAAAAAAAAATACTGTGCATTTTATATGAAAAAGACATTCATATGATGTCTCTTTATATCACACAATACAGAATTCTCACAGCAGAATTCATATTTGCTTTTTCATTTTCTTATTAACTCATGTTTTCTCTATACTCGACTTATGAAATACTAACACTGCAGCCCATTTGAAAAAGAACTGGGTGATTAAAAAAAAAAATAACTGAGAAGACAATTGGTAATTTTTTTTGCAGCATTTCCAGAGACAATAGAGGGTGGGTGGTTTGGCAGAAGCAAGAGGGACAGGGATTCAACCAACAATCAGTCACTGAGAAGGGAAAGCAGGTCAGATACCCCCAGTTTGGTTCCTAAAACTATATCAAGGCTACTCTTTTAGTCAACTTGGAAATTTATATACTATACACTAACCCTCCTTTAATATCCTCTCTCTCTCTTTCCTCTGGGCATTTATTGCTGTTCTTTCTAGTTCAGTAACCAGTGAGCAGAAGGTTCATTAAAACTAATTGAATTGGAAACTTGTCTGCCCTGGGAAATGTTAACTCTTTGTTGTTATCTCTAGGAAATTCCTTCTTGTTATTTTCCTCTTGAGTTACACCATTGGGCTTTAACATGGCCACCACCACCACTGGCACCTTGAGAAGGTTCCCATGTGGCAGCCACTGTTGGGAAGGTTCATCTCCACAGGTTCTCTGAGCAACTCATCACTCCTGGAGCTCAGTGAGAAACAGCACCCATCACAGACAGGAAAATAGTCAGGAAAAAATAGGAAAAAAAAAAAGCAGAACCCCTGCTGTTTATTTAGGAATCCAAGATTTAGGAATCCTGACCAGTCCTCCTCAATTTCCCATGGGGAAAGCCTGCCCAGCACAGGGAATCTCACTTGAACTTCCTTCCTTCAGTTATTCCTTAAACAGGACTTCCCATGTGTGAGCAGCCCTCAGCCAGGGGACAGGGACAGAGTTCCAGGGACAACGTCTCGTCCCGCTCTTTCACAGCTCAGAAATATTGACAAAATAAAACACTTGGTAATAGTCACAGTGGTAGATTTTTTGACAGCTTTAAAAATCAATAGGAAATAACAGGCAACCCACTGTTGCTAATAAAAGTAAATATTTATGACTGATTTGACTGAGCTTCAATACCAGTCAATCACTTTCTAAAGGATCTTTGCAATTCATTAACCTCTTTTTACTGGTCTTGTCCCTGTTGGTATTAGCCATTAAAAGGGAATAAGGGAGGGGGGCTTGATTTTTCTCTTCTCATCATTCATAGCTTATTTGTCCATTCTCTCCATTCCCATACGTTGCTGCTAAATTGATTGTCTGTTTAGTCATATGAATGATAAAGTAGCTGTGCCAGGAGGGATGAAAGCCTCCATTAATTCCTGGGGAGGGTGGGTTTCTCCCATTCAGCCTCAAACCCAACCAAAACTACTCCCAGAGTTTCCTACAACACCAGTAACTAAATTTAGACTGGAACATATTGCTGATAATGAGCACCATAATTCTCCTCACCAACTTTATGAGGTCAAAACTTTGGGGAAAATTGTATTTATTAATATCTATTAAAGACTGTTGCTATCAGTCTGGTGTCCTTAATCTGTAACATGACACAGCAGGAAAAGAGACAGCTCCTCTTTGTTTTATAATTTAAATAAGATTCCTAAAAAACAATGTGTGCAAGAAGACTACCCACAGTTGTTCCTTTAAATAATAAAGACAATGATGGCAGCTTTGACTTACTGACCTCCATGAATTCAATGGTTGTTTGGGCTTGTTGAAACTTGAACTACAGCATCATGCCAAGCATTGAAAGAGAAGAAAGATGCAGTTTCTCATCCCCTCACTGGTCCCAAAGATGTATCAGAGGCTGTGGATAAAGGCAGAATATTTTCCTTACCAGATACTCTCAGTCCTGAAGGACTCACTTTGTTGTTGAAGAACTGGAGAGATGGAGACNAGATACTCTCAGTCCTGAAGGACTTCTGATTTCACACAACTCACTTTGTTGTTGAACAACTGGAGAGATGGAGAGAGTCTGTAGGAGCTAAAGTAAGGTCAATGTGGGAGCAACTTTGTCTTACACAGCACAAGAGTATTCCAAAGGGACTGCTCCTCTGGAAGTAACCAGCATCCAGGCAGGGAACAGGCTGTAGAAGGACACCCAGGGCTCCAGATGGCTCCAGGCACCATTGGTCCAGGTGATTCCCCTCTCAGATGGGGTCCTTGCTGGAGTCACCCTTCTCATGGTCACCTTCAGGTAGGCTGCAGCATCCAGGTGGTCACCAGCCTCCATCTGGTGCAGTAGGTGGTAGTGGGATTACTTAATGCTGTCAGCTGAAGACAATATGTCTTTATATCACTCCAGCAGAGGCCATACTAACACCTCACTTACCTCCAGGACCAATGCAAGATGATGATCACAGTAACAGATTCATTGTAGTCATAGTCATCTAGGTTGGAAGGGACCTTTCAGATCATCTAGTCCAACCATCAGCCCAACTCTGACAAGCCTCGTACCTGGACGGGGACTCGAATTTTTTTTAGACAAATGAACCATTTTTCTGCTTATGAATTATCCCTGTACAAACTTCTGCTGATACTAATTTATTGCATTCATTTATAAGCTACTCTGATTTATTCAGCAAGTCATTCACAGTATCGAGGACAACTCACAATTGCTCAGGGAGTTTTCTCCAGCCCCTTGGCTTCAGCATTTCCAGTCTTAGTGGCCACCTCAGTCACTTGCTGGAGGTTGTGGTCGTCAGAGCCCTGAGAGGGGTACAGCCATGTACCCCATGAGAGGGAGTACCCCAGGAACTGTAGCTTCCCTGTGCTGGGGAATAGCTGAGCCCTGGGGCTGTGCATGGAAAGGAGCAGCCTCGGGGGATCTATCCATGCTCAGCAAGACAAAGATCTGGAGAGACCTCCCAGTGCCTGAAGGGGCTCCAGGAAAGCTGGAGAGGGGCTGTTTGCCAGGGCATGGATCCACAGGATGAGGGGCAGTGGTTTGAAACTAGAGCAGGGCAGGGTTAGATGAGACATGAAGAACAAGTTCTTCCCCATGAGGGTGGTGAGACACTGGCACAGGCTGCCCAGAGAGGTGGTGGAAGCCCCATGAATGCCTGGAGACATCCAA